>LQRL01027205.1:1552-11702 GCA_001703475.1 Hydroides elegans
CATAGGAAGACAGGTTTGTTACGGAAAAAAAGAAAAAAAATACAAATGTACTTCCAATATGGCCAGACCCTAAGGTGTTTTAATTTTGCCAATTTCTAATGAGGTATAATCCAAAATACTTGTATAGTAATTATACATTGCCCCTTATTTCATTCAAGGGTATTTTCCCTTCAATTATATTCATGGACAATATATTAAGAGCTTTTTCTTATGTTCCTGGCTCTGCTCTTAATTAATCAATCAAAGTAAACATAATGGTTGATAAATTAATGATTTTTTTTAAAGGTATAAGCTGATTCTATTTCCATCTTTTCCGATTCCTTTACAATAAAAAATACTAGTTCTTAGATGATTTAGGACTTATGATATTTATCCATTATCAACCATGTATTAATTGTATTCTGAGTGGCGCGATGTCAGAAAAATATTCCATTGGAAATTTTGTTGCATGAGCTTTACTAATATTAGAACATCGATATTTTGCATGAATGACCTTTGCAAATCAGGCTGGAGTCTCACCTTTTGAAATTAATTATAAGCAATGAATTGTTTAAAAGATATGTTGGAAATTTTATTACATTTAATGTCCTTGTTCGAGACCATACCTTACATTTTAAAGGCATTAATTAGACGAGAACGATTAAACATAGATTTATTCAGTGGAAATGTGCATATATTTTTCAACTCATACGCTACCACCCGTTTGTTAGATTAAAAGAATTTCACTAGATATTTAATGCAATGGGTCAAGTTAGAGATCAAATCAAAAGCGGGGATGTCCTGATTAAATATTTACACGATTTTGACGGATACAACATTTCACAATTTTTATCGACATGCAAACAAAAACCCAAATCGTGGCATGATCTTAATGATTTCGTTCATCAAGTCGATGAAAAGGTGAGAGTTGATTTAAGCGACCCTAAAATCAAGGATATATACAATGGCGTTGATACACTTATTAATCGACTTTGCCATTATGTGCCGCGCAAGGATGATTTATTTACAGGCATGATACCGCGTCTGACCGGAAGCATTTCTGCGGGTGTCAAGGTCGGATTGCCACACGAGGCAGATTACATTCTTGAGATACCGTCCGGTTCAAAGAGGGGAGTCAACTATGGGTCCCGTCTTGAAAAAGCCGTTATGTTTCTGTTCAAGAAAATGGAAGCCCAGTTATTTGCCGATCTGCCATGCTGGATATTTCATAGTATTGAGAAGCATTCTCGTATTCCAGGGATTTGCCTGATATTGGAATATCGCCCAGGCGGTATTGAAGAAGAGAGTGT
The DNA here is from genome assembly GCA_001703475.1 of Hydroides elegans. Lineage (NCBI taxonomy): Eukaryota > Metazoa > Annelida > Polychaeta > Sabellida > Serpulidae > Hydroides > Hydroides elegans. The sequence goes on from LQRL01027205.1 coordinate 2,842, forward strand.
TGGGGTGAGTGTAGATCTTGTGCTTGCCCATAAGGTAAACGCAGATACTTCCGGTGGACCGATGCATAAATTCACGAATAGAGCCCAGGCCTATTTGGGACGTGACATCGATTATTACATTAGAAACGGAGATGTGTATCGTTTAGTCAATCATAAAGCATGGGATGTTGGAGTTATAGAGAGCAACATACTCAGAGATCTAGATGCCGACAAAAAGCAGGCGTTCCGAGTGGCTAAATACCTTTCGCTGAATCTCGTCCCAACAAATGAAACCGCATTCGGAGGAACAATAAATCGGGAATTGTCCCTCAAACTATACGGCTATAAACCATGGATTAAAACATATCGTTTGCGACAATACCTTTTGCATATACTGCTCCAAACTCTCGGAACAGATATTGAGAAAAATCTCACTGGAGGGTTACTTGTACTATGTTTGTTGGACATGGTTCGCCTTCAATATATCTCACAATGCCAAAGTGTGATTGATCCCATAATGTGCCCAAGGCGTCTGCCCGTTGTTCCCCTTTCTTTCTGTTCAAGAGATGAAAAAGTGGTAGAGTTGCTGACACACAAACTGGAAGGACTAAGAATAAAGGGTTCACTTTATAGACATTTGAATAGATATAAATTGTTGAATTCAGAGTGCGATGGGTTGTCGGTAGAGTTGGAGCGTAAATTGATGTCTGGTTTATGATAGCAAGTTGAGCAAATATCAAACATACACCAAAAACGTAATGCATAGATTTTACCAACATATGCATTAACAGTAATTAGATTTTCTTATTTTTGTCAGATTTAGATTACATGGATTTTGTTCATAACGATTGTTCTAATGAGATACATAAGATGACCTTTCAGTCAATTTAATTATCTGTACATCTTTTATTAAACTCCTCAGCGTTAATCAGAAAACAATCTTAATAAATGATAAATTAATAAGTTAAAAGGCTTAATATCTGCGGATACTTTTAATATGTGTATGTTGTGAAATATGCAGTGAGCATTGAGGTAACAAACCAGACAACTATGAATTGCTAGAAATGAGAAAATAACTGGCAAGAAAATTACTAGAGTAAATTTGATCAAAATTGCTGAATTTGATCAAAATTTAGCTATACAAAATCTATAAATACGTTTAATTAAATAGACAAAGAATAGGAAATCGCAAAAAAATACAACAATATTATCTTTTCTTTAATTTTAAAAAATTTATTGCATTTTATCACCAATCTGGATCAAATAACAATGGTGTTTTAGTTTGGATAATAATGTTGAATTGCTATATATTTTAGTAAAATTAATGTTTTGTGTTTTTAATAACATCCATATATAATATTTTCTTTAAATATTTTGTTTATGCATTGAAATAAATTAATTTTTAAATGTATATTAAAAACAACATTTCCAAATAGTTATTTCCATTGCAGGGAGCTTTGAAATTTTATTCTAACTTATAATAACAATTTACTAACGCTCAACAACTCTTTATTTCATCTAAAGGGTTGTATCGTCCTTTAGGAAGACTTTCTGTGCATGTAAACCACCCATTCTACATTTAGGTCAAAAGTTTGAAAGCTCATGTTAAGTGTAATAACTCCACTATTCTAGAATGAAGTTTTTGCTCATTGATAAAAAATAACAAAAGTGCATATGTGTTTCGATACAAGTCTATGCGTAAGCACTGCTTTTAAACAAGCTACGGTAAAATCTATAGGATATAGTTAAGCATGTTCAGTGGACCGTTCACACATTGGATGGTACTGTAATGTTTTGGCGATCATGTCAAAAAGTCAAATGATATGTTTAATTTTATGTTTGAACAAGCGAAATGCCGAGGGAACCTGAATTCGGATCTTCATGTAAGGGATGTGAACGAAAATTATGCCATTTAAGTTAAGCTGGTACCATCGTTACGGAACCCTTCGCGGTAGTGGATGGTAACGCAAACTCTAAGTGAGCCTTTTATGTTGATATATTTTAGGACGATTAATGGATTGAGCGTATGGTCTGACCCGCCAACATGCCAACAAAAACCCGATCAATGATATATGTTACATTTTCAAAAAGATCAATTTCCCGATCGATTCGTAAAGAAGACATGATTCAGGACCTGGAGAACATGAACAGTGCGAAAATGAAACGATATACCCTAGGAGTACCTGAACACGTTTATTTGTCTTTGCTGAAAAGACGTATTAAAAGATGTTTAGATCTACGGACTCAAACACTAAGTACCTTGTGTATAATGTTTTTTTTGTATTTGGTTATGAATTGATATCAATCGTGGTAAAAGTTTAAAATAAAACAAAACACTTGTATAAAACTCTACGTGGTAAAATATACAATTGATTAGTGTCATTTATATGATAATGGCCCAAGGTATGATAGAGATATTAACAAGAAAGTATCTCTATTTGTTATGTCGCTATCGTAAGTAGAAAGATGAAAGCATGATACATTATAAATGGTTTAATTTATGCTTATTAATCGCAAGATAAGGGTATCTCGTGAGCGTCGAAATGTCCCAATACAATCATTGACCTTAATTAACAAAAGTATTACCAACGAACTTTTTTTCAAAAATGTTATTATGTACATAAAACCAAATTATTTAAGGATTTGATTGTAATGCTTATTTATCGTGTCTAGCTATATAGTTGTGAACCAGCTGAAATGCAACATTTCAAATGATAGTTTTAAATTTAAATCATTTTTAAACTTTCATATGTGTCATTGAAACTAAAATATTGGCAAGTATGTGGAAAGACCAATATTAAATGAAACATTATTTTGCGTTATAGCTTTGCCTGTACTCTTTACACAAAGCTTTATCTTTTTTGTTTTGAAGCTTGCAGCATCTTATATGTAGTACAACAAACGTTGCTTCATCACAACAAATATTATTTGAATAATAATCCACCTTTCTATGATGGTTTTGGCAATAACATACACAACGATTGGATATTGCTGAGATGCTTTGCATATTATTTAAGATATAAAAATGTTACAGACACAATTAAAAATGAACTATCGTGTGATAACAAGTTTTTTCTTTATATTTATAAGACTGAATGTGTCTGCTCAAGGTAAGAATACAAATTCAAATAACAAAAAACAATCGAAGTAAATGTGAATCGTATGCATTGATTACTCGGATTTGTAATTATCAATCTGAGGTACCCTTTATGGTAATCATACCGTTTTTTACATTTAGCAAGCTATTTAAAAATCAATTGAATCGGATTTTGAAATGATGATAAGATATAACCACGGTATGTCTTAAGTTTCTCTATATGATATTAAAAGATGTTCGACTATAGAGGGTATTCAAACTGTTAAATAATACTTATAATGACCTTTCAACAATTACTTATGATTCAATAAGAAAGGTAAAGATACCCATGATTCCCAACAAAATTAAACAAACAATAATACAGAAAACGAATTCAAATAGAATTGTCATATACAGCGCTTGATGTAATTGCTATTTAAAGCGTTATATTTTGTTTGGAACATTACAATCATTACCTTATAAGTACGGTATAATTAAGGTAATAAGTTGTAACTGTGATGATGTATAACATAATAAACATAATATAAAGATGGCGGTCTGTAGATTATTTAATACAATCACAAGTGAGATATAAACAGAAAATTGGTGTTGAATTGCTACAATTTATGTGCTGTCTAAATAAATAAACTTATATCACATATTAAGCATACAACATTTGCGGCATACAATTTTCGTAAACTATTTAAACAATGGGATAATTGATTAAGAAATTCATGTCACATAATTTACAATGTAACATTACATTTTGAAATATGTAATATTATGTCTGCAATATGTTTGCCCGTTTCATATAATTTAGTCAAGAAGGAACAAAAATCATAAAGAAAAGTTAATGGTTCATTCATAATAAATAGAATGGAAACAAGTTCATGTTCATAACGGCTGATGGTTACTCTATTAATTTGGGTTTTTAAACGAAAAATTATTTATGAAGATCGAAATAAAATTAAAGTTGATTATCAGTACGGGTGCCTCTTTTTGTTATTCACTCACAATCTGGGAAAATCTTGTTAGGCTGCTATCGTTCACTATTGTTATTTAAAACAAAAACAAATTTTTATAGCTTTTAAGTATTAAATGGAATCTTGTTACTATATAGACCAAACATGTTTAAAGTATCCAAAAGACAAAGTTCAATCTTATTTTCTAAGGTACTTATTAATATTATTATCATGGTCAACTTTATACAATTGTATAAATGCAATGAAATTCTGTAACTTTTCAATACGCTTGAATTACAATCATGTGTAATCCACACATCACACATATTTTTTTAGACCCATGCAATGCAGGAGAACACGAAGTTATTCATAATGAGTATCAAAGAAGTACAAATTATCAAACAAACACTTCTTATGGAGAGGAATATATATGTGACCGTTATTTGAGTGAAGGATGGTATAAATTCACTGGACCCTCAGGAAATGATATGCCGATCGAACCTCCTGGTCTTCCTGCATGCGGAACCGGGTATCCGGTTTGGATGAACGGTGGTTATACAATTATATTTCTATATTCGTGATAAATCTCCTGATTTGGATATGCATTTTTATTTGGTTATAATTGTTTTGTTATTGCTTATATAGATGCATTTGTTCAACGTTTCACCATTTCTTAAGAAATTATCCGACCATTAACCTAGTCTAATGATTTTATAGCCAGCCGTAAATATATGCTTAATTTGGTTGCATACCACTTCTTATTATTTTAAAAATAAAACAGGGGATTTGCCAACGGTTGAAGAAAATATCGTTGATAGACTAGCTTGCAAAGTAGACCATAATAGTGATTGCGTGGAACAGTATCCTATCCGCGTGAAAAACTGTGGAGATGGCATTTCAAATGACTACGTGTATTACCTAGTGCCAACCAATTCATGTCCTGAAGCATATTGTATGGGTATGTGTTGTTTCTTTTTATACAGAGGTACTTATGAAGGCTGCTCATATTGTGATAAACCGAGATATACATTTTTATTTGCAGTCTTATAATTGTATTAGGATTGTAAGACGCTATAAGGCAAAAATAAGACTAACAATTACCGAACAAGATGCATTTATTCTGTTTCATTGCACAACAATTAAATTATATAAATATTCAGAAATATGTCTTATAAATATATTTGGTATCAGCTACCCTTATCTATGATACTATTTATACTATATTCCTTATAACCACAGGCTCTGAAGTTAAATGTCCTCCTGGATACTCCTCTGAGAATGGCTTTACTCCAAACTGTACAAAGGGTAAGGAAACAATATGATGTACATTGTAATTTGCATGTTTAATTGTAGAATAAATACTTTTAAATTACAGTTATTGTTTTCCAATAAAAAATAACGAATTAACATAGTTGTAGGCCATTTTGTTATAATGATATTTATTGCAGAAGGATTTCCTGTAGTATCTGATCCATTCATTACATTTCGTGTGCACGAGGAGCCCGAAAAAGGCGATTGTTATCCGAAGCAAGTTGTGATGCAGTGTAACATTCAACATGATGAGTCGATCTTCTTCGATGTGTATTGGTTCATCGGTGAGAAGGAAGTCAAACGAAACGTTGGAGAAAATTCTATCGACTATGCGAGCTTCCCTGCTGAGCTTATGGAAGTAGAATGGGTTGATGGTGGTCGAGGTGGTCAACTTGACACTTACGTAAGGTTCATTAAACAAAATGAAGGGATACACATGAGAATAACCTTTATCTCTCAATCTCGCATGATTGATTTTTTAAAATTTTTTAATGAAGGGATACACATGAGAGTAACCTTTATCTCCCAATCTCGCATAATTGACTTTTTGTTGCCCAAGTTAACACCTATTTAGCACATAAAAGACAATGCGGGTGATTCAACACTGAATTAAAAATTTATCCTAATTAATTATCTATTCATTGTCCGTGAATCTTCGATGTTGTTCAACAACTATTTTAAAACAATCCTCGAAGTTGAATATCTTAACAGTAAGTAATATTTACTCACACATCGTGGAGCACATGGTCAATCTTTTTTTTGACAACTGCATATTTAAAATTGTATCAAGACTTCTTGTTTTAGGTGCATTGCGTTTTGCGTCCACGTTATACTAAAGGTTCCTTACCTGGAGTGGCCAAATCAGCATCATACTTCATGGGTTTTAGGGTACTTCTTTCTTTAAACATTTGATGTATCGAAATTTATATAAAAAGTAGTACAGTGCAAACATGGTATGTAAATGCATCTTATTCGTTTTATTAAAGCTTACGAAAATCAAACATAATCTAAGGTATAGTTTTAGTTGAATAACCCAAAGCAAACGCATATATTTGGAGTCACAAGCCTTGCTTAATCTACAAACATATGTGCTTGGTCGTATTATGTAAGGTGAAGGGAGAATATCTAACAATAACTGAAGGAGGTGAGCCAGCAAACTACTCTATTCAGCCAACCATACCTATTCTTTGTGGTAACAACTGGGAAGAAAATGAATACTGCGGTTGTGGATTGAATATCATGGTGATGGAACCTAACTTTTATCCTCCGGGTTTTATTCCGCCAACATGTCCAAATGGAAACATTCGCATAAAACAAACTGCAACCAAACACGATTTTGTACCTACCGTCTGCGGCATTACTATATATGAAGTAAGTTGTTAGATTATTAGTTAGTGATAAGTGATTAACCTAATTCTTATGAGTAAGGTTGATAATTAATTTCTATAATAATATATAGCGAATTCTAGGTATCTTTAGACAAAATTTATGTGTGTGATTCTTGTTTTTACCTGCCTTCATAAAAATTATCAATAATACCATCGTCTCATGAAAAATTGTTCTAAATGTATCTTATACCCACAATGTAGATTTTGCTAAAAGATTATATGAGACAACATCAATATACCTAGTAAAACCATATATTATTTATGTCAATTATTAGGACACAAATCCAGGACTTGACACATGGTATCACATTCCAATATACTCCTCAACTGACGGCGTTTATGATGATGTGGATCAGATATTACTGCAGATTGAAACACCTGAAGTTTACAGAGCGCATTATGTATGGCAGGGTTATATTTTACCAACAGCTACAGTGAGTGCTCCTAGTATACATTCTAGTGAAAAGTTAACCAGCTAAGAAAAAACAAACAAACATATGCTTAGTCTAACTGTGTGAGCAATGCATTCTCTTCGTATCTTGCTTTGAATTACCAATATTCTCAGGTTGCTTTGAATAAAAAGCTACAAGTGTCATTAAATGACAGTTATTCTTAGATATTATATATATATTTTTTGTAATCCTGGGAAAATTCAATTATAAGGTCAAGTTTGATTATGTATAATGTTATTTTTGAGTTGAGATGTTTATATCAAATCATGCTTTTGAGGTTCTTTACATAAACTTTGTGTTTCATTGAATCATGTCTTTTTTCGGGATTTAACTGAATCAATAACATTAAAGCATGTCTTTAGCTTGAAACTATCTGGAAAAAAGATGACAAGTGGAACATTGTGATGACAAAATCATTAATTGCAGTGACATAACTAGCAATATACACAGCAACCATATTTGTGATAAATAGTTTGATGAATAACGTTTTTTTAAATGTGGAAATCAACTTATAGGCTCAATAGAATATAAGCTTTACTTATGGAAATACTTGTCTTGGAGGAGAAAAATCATGATTACAACCCAATCTATATAAGAACAGCAAATAATTTTGTCTAGCATAAATAGCTCTTCAAGCAAACATGAAGGCTTTATATTTTTAATAAAATGTAAAATGGTATAAAATGACCAACTGTATTTTTTACATAATTGAACCTTACATTTATTTTAGGTGAATATTATTGATAGCGATCAACCTATTCAGGGCATGTTTTGTAAAGCAATGAATGATCCTCATATGATGACGTTCGATGGAAGGTAATTCATGCCCAACATCGCATTTCCTTTTTATATTTGTTTACTGTTCAAGTAAGTGGCTATAAGATTATTTAAAATATTATTATTGGCTATGGCAATCCATGTTGTCAAATGATATATAACTATGTATTGATTAAAGATGTTACGAAAACCAGCTGGCAGGAGAATTTATTTTATATCGTCACGCTATCTTACCGATTGATGTAAGTTTTAGTTTTCTTTTTTATTCTCATAAGAGTCTTTCGAATTAAATATATTTGCCGAACCTTGTTTTGATGTAAAATATACGTACCATTCAAATTACTTTGACGTCATTTTGACTATTTATCTTTCAATGCATAAAGCTCAAGAATTAATTAACTATTTGAGACCGTGTGGATTTATATACAACTTGACTGTCGCAGTAACATTTTAATAAATGCAATACTGAAATTATATAAAATAATGATACGTTTATGAGAGTGATATATTTTCTATAGAATGCCCATTGATGTATTTTGTATGAAAATGAACGATATAGCATTAAAAAACCAATACATCAATACATACAATACTTGTATCGTGAACATTCATTTGCCATAATATATGGAAAGGTGCATGGCTATTTCATTGACGAAGGAACACATAGTATGACATGTGGTGCGGCAATTCGTGCCGGTGGAGATCTCTTTATCTATGATTATTGTCCTGGAGGGTCAAGCGGTAGAGTGAAATTATATGAATGTGATGACATGGTTTTGCGAGTAACGGAGATAGACGAAACAACATATAGGGTAACAGTGGTTATATTTATATGAATCAATTATAAGATATATTAATCAGAAAGTATTTTCAAAAACACACAATAGTTTGCATAATTATAACTGCTTCAAATGAA
>LQRL01027211.1:0-14934 GCA_001703475.1 Hydroides elegans
ATAGTTTCACTCGAGCTTCGCTCTCGTGAAACTATTTTTTTGCTTTCCCTCGGAGAATTGACAGATTTCACTCGCCACTCATGAGGTATTGTCATTGTATATGCAGAATGGACACAACCTTTTGCGATCTCGAATTCCTAAATTGGTCATCTTATTATTTTTTTTTGTAAGAATCGCCATCTAAATAGTCATTCGTAGAAAATATTGTTTTAATTGGTTAATAGGTTATGCAATTTTGATAATATAATCACTTATCAATTATTTGTAAGGATCAATTTTCGAAAATATAATCACTATAATCATCAATAATTTTCAGATCGAATGAGGATTGTATGAAGATATCGGAGACAGGCCCATGGCCCGGTGGATGCAGCTGCGTGCGCGATGAGGACTGTATAGCAGGTTGGTCGCTTTATGCAAATAAATATTTAAGACATGCCCAAAGGCATTTTGCATTCGGGTATCTTTGCTTATTTTGAGCGCATAAATCCACGTATAAGCAGAACCACTAAAAATGTTAAACATTGTTATCGCAGACCCACAACAACAAACTTTGTTCTCTGTTAGACTTAGCATTTTTAAGTACCAGTCACTAAAACGTCAAAAACTAATACAACGCCATGCAATGCAGGTTCCTGCTACAAGAGTTCAGCACCCGCAGGTGTCCCCAATCGCCCGGGTCCCCGTTGCGCCACAGAGCGAGTGGAGGGCGTCACCAGCCTCGACATGCTCTATGACCGATTTCACGAGATCGCCATGGCAACCATGCGCGCGAGCGACGGTGTCAAATCGTGTGGGAGTAACTATACGTGTCCCGATGGCAAGACGACTTGCATGACCAGGCAGGTTTTATTAATTGTATTCGTAAAAAATGTAGAAACCAGTTACAAAAAAAAACATAATTACAAGATGAAAGCTGCGTTATTAGGTATTTTGACCACATCAAACCGCTTTATATATGAAATATAATTTACAGTAGGTTTATCTTATCCATGTGATACCCATGTGTTACCTGTTCGACCCACCCGCATGGCAGTGTACATGTGTATAGCATATACAACTTCATACATGTTCCATATTTCAAAACCTAGCAATTCATTAAATCCAAAGCTTTGATCGCTTTAATCATACCTTATAACGCACATGCACAGGTGCTACCTATTCGACCAGCACGCCAGCCTCATCATGGACCCCACCTTTCCTCATGCCTCAGCCCTGGATGAGCGGGAGTATGAGGCGGTCAGCATGGGTCGCAAAGAGGGCGAGGTCATGCGTGATCTCATTTACAGACACCGCTTCTTTCAAAGGAAGGAAGCGATTGATTTCCAGGGTACATGCAGTATTTCGCCCTATGCGCCGAAGGTATACATGTAGTTTAGGTCATGACATGCCAGGCTCATTAATTCATTTGAAACAAAGATTAAACATGTGAAATATTAATGTATTTTTAAATTATACCTGACCATGTTTTGTTTTGGTAATTGGTTATGCCATTCAATTTTCTTGCTGATCAGTTTATAATTATTTATGAATAAAATATGCCTAGTTTGCTGCTTATAAAGCCATGTAGAAATTATCGTACAGGTTCATGTATTTGTGTTTATCTCATCATTATTTGAATTAAAACATAAGTCTTTGAAATTATATTCGCACATTACGTCTTTTAGTGCTCTCCTAGCTACGGGGAAAACATTGATGATAGACAATTTGTGTTTTTTTTTTCCGAAGGTCACATTGGAAGGTATCCCGAAAAACCCGGAAGAGCTTGATAACTACTACAAAAACAAGGGGCCAATCCCAAAGTTCTCAAACGACTTCGGTTGCATTACTGATGTGGTCGGATTCAAGGCGAACGTGTCTCAACTAGGTTAGCTGTTTAGATGCCGTTATAAACTAATTTAGTTTGAAATAGTTTGCGAGTAAAGTTTGTGTTAAGTACCAATTGATATGATATCAAATGAGGATATTTGGCAGGTAAAAGTGTGATTGTATCAAACCACGCAACAATTCTTTGCTTTGAATAAAAGATCGACACTGCGATTCGCCTGTATTTTACGTAACTGTAACGTAAAAATCGTTATCAATAGCTATAAATATACAATGCTTCTGTTCGATAGGCCCTAGTCGCATGGTAACAGGCAACGTGACAGGGCCATGTATGTCAGGTTTTTACTACGTGACTGTGCTGCCCAAGACCAACCTCTTCCTGCTCGTGATCGAGGACTGGCGACGCAGCAGTCAGTCGCTGCTCAATTTCAACTGCAAAATTGCTCAAAGGTAGGGTTAAGCATTTTATATTTATAATATAAAAATTATGTAGGCCGCTTAACATTTTGATGTGCCTTTTACTCGGTTGAAGTTTATGCATAATGAAGTTTCTCAATATCTGCAAGCAGCTAGTACAAACTTAAACCTGGTTTTATCTATTCATTGCGTATTTTTAAATAATCATATTAAATACTGTGTGTAGGGCTTTCCAGGATATTAGTTTGAAACTACCATGTTGCCAGACTCAATTACAGAGTTTATTTGAAATCTCAAAAGTATATTATTTGGCTCTTCATTTCATGTACATATATTGAATATTAATTTTACTAACTGCAGCGTGGTGAACTCTGGCGCCTACCGCATCATCAACGGCACCTGTGCGCACACCGACACTTCCACCGCCACTTTGGCCGAGCGTGACGCGTGCCCCGCTACTCGTGACGTCACCATTCCGTGTACATATAACACTGCTGCAACGTCACTGGGTTATGTGGCTCACTTGTTGTTATTCATCATGATGGTTGTGTATATGAGCTGAGGTAGTACGAGTTTCGGACAACAGAGAGACTTTGCTGACGATAACGGCATAGATAGTGGATATAGTTTGCATAGGTACTGGTTAACGTGTACACCTTTTTAGCCACGGCTTGCTTTGCAAGACGGGGGTTGTCCCACCACTTTGCCGTTATAGATTTATATGTATATACATGTATATACATATATATATAAATTTATTTGTTTAGTGTGTTAAACTTTTTTGAAAAATGCTACTCCTCCCAAAGTTGAAAACCGATTTTAATGAAATTTGGTATGCTTATTACCGATGTTCTAGGGTATTTAAAAACTGCTGGCTCGTGCTTATATTGCTTATATAAGCAAAGTTATGACTGCTTATATTTTTCCGTTTAACAAAGATAACACTTACTTTCGCTTCTGCGATGAACGCCTGATTATGACGTCATAATTAAAACACAACACAGTGGTTCTCTAGTTATTTCAGATAATAAGTTTAAATTTACACACCATAATATCAATAAAATGAAATTCGTTTAGCTGTTATTAACACATCTCATCAAAACTCCTTAGAATGAAGTGACTATAATCGTTCAATGTGTTGATACTACTACAGTTTAAATAAAATATATTTTTGATGTCTTATTTGCAACACACTGATTTATGAATGATTCATCTTAAGTTTAAAACGGTGTAGGTAACGATGATCACGGTCAATTTGTTAAGTAATTTGGAACAAGCGTATTTATCTGAATTGACAATTAATGAAATTGACATATGGTGTATTCCTATTCCTTTGATTTGAATGCCTTATTTTACTTCTGACAATGTCCTTCTTTTGAAAATGATTTGGTGTTAATAGTAGGCTACATTATTTATAAAGATAGATACTGCACCTCATAAAGATGTTGGCCGATTTTAATGAATTTAGGTATGCTCAATCTCGCGGTGTTCGATTATTTAAATAAATGTTAGCATGTGCTTATATTGCCTATATAAGCAAAATAATGACTTCTTATAAAATATCCATATAGTTACTTCCACTTTTAATGAATTCATTAGATGAATTGGACAATATGTGTTTTATAGGGCGAATAATTTTTCAAATTCAAAAGCTCAACGAACTTATGAATGAAATAGTGCAGTGTGGATAAAACTTGTGAAAGTTGTGGCACACTGTCCTTGGACAGTCTTGTTTCCGAAATGCAGCCAAAATGTATAGCGCTTGGAATCATTCGCTGATTTTGGTAGTATATTACTCCATGAGTAATTTGTATTTTATATAAACATTGATTTATTTCATTTGATTAATTGTTGCAATAGTAGTTGTTGATAGGGCTGTTTCTGCGAAATCGATGTATCTAATATATTTTGTTTACGGTTATTGGGTTATTGATTTGTGGTTAAGCTGCGAATTTCCAGCGAAACACAGCAAGTTATCATTTAAGTGTTAAAATAATATAGAAAGTCAGATAAAAGGTATTCAGAGACATATCCTATGACCTTTAATAAAAATTCCATATAAAATTCCGATATAAACAGCAGAATAACAAAACCGCTGGTCCACCGGTCCGGGGACGGTAGAGTTTCGCTCAGGCCGGTAAATATTCAAAAACTGCCGGCCCGACGGCAATCATTGAGATAGCGCTGGACCATATGGGTTAAATATGTAGTATTTTAAGTGGAAGCACGATGACGTTGATCCATAATGACTTTAAGGCCTACAATATGTGTTTGAGGAAAGAACCGACTACAGGGCAAACCCGCTAGTCTTTACGACTGGGAATTTGTTCGTGTCATTGCGCCTCAGCTTGATGTTGCGATGTGCTTCATGTCTATATTAAATGAGGAAACTCCATTTAGCAAACGGGATGAGTATTTGTAATTTTAACAAAATAGCCTTTTAAGGGAGCTGCAAAAGAAAGGCGCGCATACATATACGCCGGATGAGTTTATTTCTCTCGGTATTTAACATATGTATTTTCGAAGTGCTTTAGAAACGTATAGAGTATGAGTCTGCCTAGAGTCTTATTTCTTGGTGGTTTTGCATACTCGAAGTCATATATATATAACACACATATAAGGACATGTAATTAATATCATAAAATACTTATTTAGTTTTGCAGAACGATATTCTTTTCTAAGAGCTGGATACACTTTTGAAATGAGACGCATTTTCAATAACACAAAATATAAATTCAAGGCTCAAGATATTTAAAGTAAATGAATAGCAGTGTTTATAAAATAACCAATATTATAGCAAAGACATATTATATATATATCAAATATTCAAATATACGATTAAATTTCAATTTAGACGAGCGTTTAGATAGGGTAATTAAATGGTTAATTCTTTCTGCTACTTTTCTATTTAAGTAGCCCATAATGTTATACGGTCGTTGGTATTATTGTTGTGACAATTTCCAATTACAATTGAAGGGATCGGTGCATGCTAAGTCGACTTAACACATTGTTGCACGGAGCCCTTCAATTTTCTTTTCACTGTTTATATTTTTTTTAACTGCAAATATTTCTTTAGATGAAAATAAAGATATTGAAACCTTCCACTGATAATTTTATTATTTCATCTGATCATAGGACAGATTCGCATGCTATTGAACGGTCAACCAATTGAACTAACCTGAACCACGATCACAATAAGATACTATTTCTAGAGACTGACATTTTACTTTGCAATTTGAAAAGTGTATGAATACATCAGCATTTTTTTGCATATAAGTAAACTGGTTCCCTTTAACTCAATCTCTTTTCCAGTTACCCGGGCCTCTATTTGGTGTTTCCTGATATTAACCATAGTCACATGACCTTATCGTGACGTCATAATCGGGTTAGAGTGCAGTCAACAGGAACATTGGGACAAAGCCCACGCTCATCGCACCGATTTGTTTTCACCGATTTTCGCTCAGACTGTATCTGCGATTTATGGAAGGCAATACACGCGAGAGACTGTTGGTTCTCATGACTCGTCAAGTTACGTCAATTAAGTCTAATTTGGAGCTAATCATTTGGTGGTATGGTCTGTCAATAATATTCATGTCTTTCTTTGATGATTGTAACGACATGTTTACCATTTATCGTGAAAAATAAGCTTATTTTTGGTGCGGGAAAAGTGTTGCGTTTGAGTTGAAACACCGGGGAAAAACACCGATTACGTGCGTCAATGAAAAGGAAAAGTGTGAAAAGTGCCACTTGTTGTTTGGGAACTCAACTGGTTGCTATGACATCATAGAGTCCTATTTTCCATGTTTTTCATTGCCCTCGGTTACATCATTTGGATTTGACAGCGGAACGATACCGACCACAGACATCGGGCCATCCTACAGTAAATGGGTTAATGTAGCTAAATTTAAACAAGACGGATGCCTAAACCATACCCTCTGGGTTGATGAAGCTATTTTTGAAAATGATAAAGTGACAGAAAATTAAGTTTGTCTATGATGTTTTTTAAAAGATAGTGGTGACAAAAACACTCAACTGACTGATGAGATCGTTGGTGATTCTTGATATCCCGTGTAATGTGAAGAGTATCTCGAAAGACTGTCCAGAGAAAAGAAATCCGTAGCCTCGCATTTCGATAAAATACCTATTACACTCATTAGAAAATACTTATGCCAATTAAAAAAGATCACTTTTTTTTTAATGATTTCAAACCCCATAATTTTGATGAGGAATGATTTAATCTCGTCCAGGCGGTCTATAGGTCAGTGTAAATATATGTTATTAAATTAATGGAAAAAAACTCAGTGTTTTTCAATCATTGTTATTAATGCTGTTTTCAAAAAAATCAGTAAGGTTTTCACTTTGTAACAAAATATGTTCTTGAGTGTTCTTCTGTCTTTACATGTTTAGTGCCATCCCTTTAAATAGATTAAGTGTGTCAAAAGTTTTGTTTTCTACAATATCTTTCCGATTTTTTTTGTGTTTTTCTATGTTAATAAAAAAGAAGCTCGTAATTTTCTTAAAGCAATATTTGATTATTATGTCTTAAAAAGTAAAAGAAATAGGAACTAAATATTGTAAAAATTATGGGACATACTTGAATTCGCACCTAGTTAATTCGCGTTATTTTAGGAAAGGTGATTTCTTAATGAAATAAAGGATTAGGTCATGCATAGGAATCCAGCCTTAAACAATCGAACAATTGATATAAGTAACAAAAGAAAGTCCTAAATAGTTCTACATCCTCTCAATAATATGTCATTTTCTTATCTGGAATTCTCTACTCAAGTGATTACTTCCTGTCATTGTCAATAGATTTTATGATTGAATCAAGCATTCGTCATAAAACGTGATGAGCAAGTTTTATCAAATTAGGAGTAAAGCTGTTTTGTTGTGAGGGCTTCCCAAAATATGCCAAAGTAAAAACTAGATTTTAATGTAATAAATAAACCCAACACGACGCGAAGAGACGGCGGAAAGAGTTGATCATTTAGTTGCGCATTCGTGAGATTGATTTTAGTGCAATAATTAAACGTATACCCATATTTTACATGACTCAGAATTACAATAGCCCCGCAGCTGGTGTAAATCTGAGTCATATGTAGTTTTTATTTTCGATAAACATACGTATAAACCTTCCGATGCAAAGCTTTTTTAAAAATTTTGTTTTGTAATGGGACAATCATATGAAAATATCACAACAACCAAATGTCCCTGCCTTGAATTCATGCACTCGTTGCTTTCTCATTTGATTCACAGATTACAAAGTACTATTTGGGACACAGAACATCATTGACAAAGACACCACATGAATGATGTCAACAAACATGAGTTTTCTTCATGAAAATAATTATCTTGTTATGCTTTGAAATAAGTAGATAGATATCCACCTATTAAAATGCCCAGCAAAACTACATTATCCAAAGTAATCAAATATGGAGCTTGTTGGCGCCCGCCTTTTTCTTATGGCCACAGTGTAGAGTATTATAAAGATTGCATAGCAATTTCGTTATGGCACCATAATATGTTTTGTGCTTTTCAACCTACTTCTTTTTATAAGAGTAAATAATATTTTAATATCTTAAAATGTATACTTTCAATGAGAAAACATTAGGTGCATTCTAACAAATGAATTACTTCATAAAACATTATACTATCTTTCACAATTTTTATATCCGCGGTATTCCCGAGATCGTTTTGAGTATATTGGGTGTCAAAATGATACCTCGATGAATAACATACAAAAACCTCACTTCCTAATTTAACGGGTTTCAAAGCACACTGTGTGACAAGCAATGAAACCCTTTTTGAGCTTACCCATCCTACTGAAGTAATGGCTTTTAAAAACAGTCTTGTTTTCGCAAAATACGCACCAATTGAAGTGAAAATAAAAAGAGCTGGGACAATTACAGGTAGCGCCATTCTTTAGTTATTATGATTTAGTATGGATCCGGATTAATGAATATTTAGGATATGATTTCGGTAATTGGGTGGTACCTACAAAAACAATCTTGCGCCAGAAGAGATGGTGCGGTCCTTCGGTGTGTGATTCCCCTATCGCAAGGAGGGTTTAAAAGAGTGTCACTCGCGTAATAGACTGACATCTTAAGATAATTGAAAGTATATCGTAATACCGGTATATGTCCCATACCGATGTACATTTGTTTGTATTACCCACTAACATTATAAACCGGCGTTTTTTACTCAATGTATAACCACCACTAATGTATTGTCCGCGTTACGCTTGAAACTTTACATTAACCGACTGAAATGCCCTACCGGTAATATTTTAAAATTTCCAAAGATAAGTTGTTTCCATAGAAACGCCTGGGGCTGTTTCAAAGTAAGAGCTATATAAGTATATCAAATAAAAATAAAATAGTTACACACTTTTTTAAAATAATTAAGTTATATTGCACATTTAACTTTGGAATGACAGCATCTATTCGTTATTTTGTCAATCTTTAAATTATCGTCAAAATGATAGCACCGTAGAAAATGAAAAAAAAAAAGATAAATGCTAATGCAATAGCTCGAATGATTCAAGACATGTGACCTAGGTTTGACAGAAAAAGAAAATGGCTCCAATGATTCAATTTCATCAAACGTTTTAATGCCGTAGTCTATTTCTTGTAAGCGTTGCAGGCAAAGACTTGGCAGCGGAAATTCCACATGGGGAAGTTTTCAGTAAACATCATAGGGCGAAACAGTAAGAAAATTCGTAAGTAAGCGCAAAATTGAGGCGTCAATATCTCGCCACGTCCTATTGTGATGAGATGGATTCTAGTTTAACTATATTTTTTATTTCTGTTTAATTACTTGCAGAATATTGTTTTGTTACAAACACCAACCTCCCTACCTTGCGTTATGGTGTCAATCATAAGTCTGGTAAAATACACAAAACATTTACAATGTCGCAAATATGTTATTTTAAACCACCTTGGTTTTCTCAATTTCAAAAATAAAATTTTCTTCAAATAAGTAGACTAGTTACTCTGAAACCCTATCCCTATCATTAAACGGGCATTTAACATGGGAGAACATAGATGTGTGACTGTCTTGAGCGATTGCAACACTGGACAGGTTGCTGAGGGAGGCTCCATGATCATATTTCGAGGGGGCGCCTGGTCTTTCCCTAGCAGAGTTGATTGGTTTTGGACCCACAGCGAGATGTTTGAAATAAATATTTGAAAAACACACTAAAGATTTTTATTGGAGTAGTTTAAAGTAATAGTTTTTTTTGTATAACCATTTTAAATATTTGCTAAATATATTTAATGGTCGTTATGCATATTAAAAAAAAACGATGAATTAACAATTGAACCATAGGAATACATTAGCCTTTTACTTTCTAAAAGATTTAAGTGAGAAAAAAAGTGAATTTGACTATCAGATATGCGGGATATGATATAAAGATCCATTGATATATTATTGTATTAAAACTTTGAATACATATAGATGAGATTAACAAAATGGAGCCACCGGATTCGATTACTCCGCTGGCTCTTAATCTAACCGCAAGCACACCGGAGACCTATCTTTCCAATTACACATTTCCTAATTACGGTATAGACAGTGTATTCGGAGTATATGACATTGAGGACCGCGCACGCATAATTCTATCGCGTCCTCATCGCTTACTCGCCATCGCTCTCGCGTTTATCGCGATTCTACTTAACACCTCTTCGCTTCTCGCACTTACGCAAGTGCGCAACCGCTTGACCACACACTTCCGGTTTATTATCAGCTTGTCGCTCTCGGATATTGTTATTAGTAGCAGCGTCGTATTGTTTGTGATCAACAAAATACTTAATCCGGCGGTGGATTCATTCACGGCGACAAACAACGAGCGGCTTAGGTCGAGGTGTTTGTTTCTCGCTGTGCGCTCATTGAATACAATTGGACTTAATGTGACGCTGCTCAATCTTATGGGCATGAGTATAGACCACTACATAGCGGTCACACAACCGTTGCATTATCCGAAGATATTGTCGAAATGTCGAGCTAAAGCTGCGATATTATGTATTTGGTTATTCGCAATTGTCTGTGGCATGAGTGACTTCCTCTCTGTATTTCCATACATGTCTTACCTTGCAGATGGTTACACCATATGTGACGTTGTATACGTGACACACTACCAAGAAGAATTCACTGTATTGGCCATAACGTGTATTTGTTTCATCGCCATATTAAGTCTTTATACGCGTATCTATTGTTTTGTCCGGTGGCACCAAAGGCCCGGAGAACAGGCGCACAACCCGAGGCGCGAAGCATGTCGCAGCACACGCGCCCTACGCACCACTCTGCTCATCATATGCGCCTTCAGCGTCTGTTGGCTTCCCAATTGCCTCTTCCAATTAACACTTATCATCAAAGTGAAGCTCGGTTTAGGCGACATAGACATCGGTTTGTTTCATTTTCTAGTCACCCTTGATAAGTATCTATTTGATCTCGTACTACTTAACTGTATTTTGGATCCCGTCATATACACGCTGCGTACATACGAAGTGCGCCTCGGTTATCGTCGCTTCTTCCGTTGCTACAACCGGAAGTGGGGAGAATATAACCACGTGCGTCGCGTGGCTATGCGCTGCAAGTTCTCGCGAGGAACGAGACAAGCGACAACCAGCGCGGCATTGTCGTCCGAAAGTCGCGTCACGTGCAATTGCGCGCGGTGTGGCCAGAGGCGTATGTCGTTGCATGGCTCGAGGGTGACTGTCGGTAGCGGGCATATGATACATTGATTTCAGGATATAAACGTAAATGACATGCTAAAGAGGATGAGGAAGGGGGGTTCATAAGAAAGTGGAGAAAAGAGAGATGACGATAAATAATCGGGGGAAAAGTAACACGAGACGGGCGACGAACTTCTAAATAGATCAACGGTGGCCAATGTATTATATTGACATCAAATAAGATAGTGATTATTGGCATTCAAGGATTTCGGAAGTATATAAGCTGAGAATTAAGTTCATGAACAGCCTTTATAGTTACGTTTAACATGTATGTATATTTCATTATAATCAATGGAAATGTATTCTGTAAGTACACATGTACATGTTTGAGAAGTTTGATCCAAAATGATGTTGTATATTTATAATGAAGCAATAAAGTATTCTAATAATGGTCACCATGAAAACAATTCTCAATTGATGATTCGCAATTTATTCAATAACTGAGTATTTCTGCAAAATACCACACAATGCTATTAGTACATTAAATTGCTTACTCAATATCAATATCATCTCTTCAAGCAATATCATATTGTTTATACGAATGCGGAACAATAATCACATTTATTGTTTATCGCATATGGATTGCATGAACTGCATAAACTTATTAAACTTGGTTGATTACAGTTAATAAACCAATGTTCAAGTTGAATTATTTGCACATTGTTAAAAATATATAGCAGTTATATTGTGATACATATATTCTATGACAAAGGAACAATCGAAAAAAAATAAGGACGTACTGTGCCTTACAAACGAATAGATTCTATACAATAAATGTTCACATTTTATTTTTGTCAAATTTAATCAAATGCTAAACATAACACCGCGTAAAACTAAACACCGATATTATGATCTGTTGATATGTAAAAGTAAAATTAATTGTATCGTTTCATAAATGAAGAGAACCACAGGAATTATTTCTAAAAGGCAAAAATACTAAAATTTTATGATCACATTCAGGAAGGGTCCCACACATTTTGCAAAAAGCTGTGGGAAACAGCTAATAATGTGCCCTTCAATAAACGTAAGGACAGCCCACCACTTATTTTTTAAAAAGTTGTAAAATCAACTGAAACAACATTACAATTACGAAGAACACAAACAGTTTTTCCTAAGCCGGCTGGGCTGTTTCTACTTTTCTAGCCAGCTTGGAACAGAAAAGGAACACCTTTTGGAGGGGCACTCAACGATTTATCATTCAAAAATGATCTTAATGTATTTGTTGTCAAGCGGAAGATGATCAGATATCTTTGAAATAAGCTTATTACGATGATTTCCATCAAAATGTTTATTCTGAAATTGCAAGCAAGAAACCCAGAAAAGCTACTGCAAGCAAATATACAATCTCCTACCAGAATAAAAATTTCAAGAAATCAAATGTGTATACAGGTTATTCTTTCACAGATTCGTTAACAGAGACTAAATTAAGATACATCTGCATTGGTTCATATACTTACAAACATAATATTTGAACAAATTTATCGTTTTGAAAATTAATCTTTGTTCTGTTCGGAAAAAGTTGCAAGCAAGGAAGAGCTGCTACAAGAGAATTCACAAGAATAAACATTTACCCGAATAAACCGTTGAGTGCCCTCGCTTTTGCGAAAATTGAAATGTTGAATATCACCAAATTACGCATCATATCTCGCAACTTACGGTTTATTAGACAATTGCAAGCAAGTTTTATCAATTTCGAAATAATTATTTTCACCATTAAGTGTGAAAAGTAAGGAATTATGAAAAAAGTGTTCCTTGAACTACTCAAATCTACAAGCAAGAATGAATTTTCTCAAAATTTCCAAGCCAGCTGGAAATTGGAGGTGCTCTTCATGTAACCTATATATTTTAACGAAAAGATACTAAAAGCGGAAAAATCTTGCTAATCTAGTTTGAATACTGTGTGTAGAATATTGCAGGTGGATGATGCAGGTGAACATATGTTATCTATATACACAAGCTAAATCTATATTTTTTTAATAAAAATGTATATGATGTTCTACATAAACGACAGAAAGAGATAGGACGTTGCGTAGCAATACAGTTCAAATTACACGGTAAAATGTGCCACAGTTTTATTCCACTATTGAACTGAAGAGTGTAGCTAGTAACCCCACGTCCATTTGTTGTCACCAAGAGCCCTGGCCAACTTCCTATTGTGCGGTCGGAAAAAGTCTTGCAACAACTTCCGGGTTTCCGGTAACATTGAGTATTTCTTAAGCGACGTGTTTTTGGCTCCACTTGCCTGCTTTAAACGTTTCCGTATATTTGCCGAGTAATCTGGCAATCCTAAATATGGCAGGATTTCTGAACGCGTTATGCCTAATGGGTCTTTGATATACTCTTCGAATAATACAGGTTTGACGTTTTGACGTCCGAACAAGCGCATCGGTCCTGAAATGCGCTTTATATACTGGCAAGAATAAAATAACCTATAGGGATATTCGTGAGATCGGTTTATTTTACGTAATCCATCAACGACGTAACCATGGAAACCCTCTGGCGACTGTCTCTGTTCGTTGCCATGCAACTGTTTCTGATAATCAAAACGAAATGATGAAAATATCCTTTCCACGGGATCCCTCATGATATAAATCAACTTGGCACCAGGGTTCAAACGATGGATGCCTTTGTAAAAGGTATCACGGAGGGCGTTTGTGATGGAACTCTCTAAAATAATGGATTGCTCAGCTAGGGAGTCCCCACTGGTTTCATCTGTAGCCCGTTTATGTCGATCATTCTTATCCTTGGCGCCACTGATGACATTGGAGGCACTGCGGAACATGTTCATGTAAGCGAAGACGTTGAGTGGATTCGAGATGTTGTGGTCGTGCCAGTAGCGCTTTTCCGTGACTTTGCCGCCGCACCACCAGTCCACTTCTTTTCTGGCACCACTCTGTAAGACATGATAGAGACATAAAGTTTAAAGGTTGTCCTTATCGCATCCATCATATTTTTTTAACAATGCCACGTTACTGTATTAAACAGTGTTTTTTTTCTTTTTGTGTAATTATTTTAAGATATGATTTGCCTTCGAAATGCAAAATACCATCTATTTTATCTCAATGTCACGGTCGTTTTGCAAATAAAATTCTGGATATTATCTCACCTGGACCAACTGGTGCTCCGATATGTAGTAATGCAGGTCAGTGGAACCGCATTTTGCGAAACCCATAAGGTAGACGTAAGGTACACAGCGTAACCGACAGCCCCGCCCTATCTCATCCTCCTATTAAAACATATAGACATTTGAAGGGCTCCGTGCAACAATGTGCTAAATCAACTTGAATAAAGCTAGGAAATCAATGTGATTTATTTAGTTGTTTGGTCACTTGCCAATTCTTATATAAATGCCCAATGTAAAAAAACACTCAATGCGCTTTTTCTCAGAACGTCAATTTCAGACTTAACACATTGTTGCACGGAGCCCTTCATTTGATATATTCGCTCCATTTTCCAAAACACCGCCCTTCATATTTCGTCTTCGTGATAAAAACATAACATCAAATTAACTTAAAATAAAAGCCGAAATAGTCATGAATATAATGAATGTGAGTTTTTGGAAACTGACTCATAGACTTCTACCACTTCGGTCCTTACAATTTAGGCCAAGGACTAAAAATCTGGCCGTTTAGATTATACACTTCGGTCCCTCCATCGTAAGGGCCTGGCCACATGGGAGGACTTTTCTTGTTTTTATTTCCTAACAAACCTGTCAAACGTGACGGTTATGTAGCTTTTTATCGCCTTTTCAATTTCCCATAAGGAATACATTGGAAGACATGTCCGGGGGCCTTTTGTAAGATATTCTGTTAAAGTTGTTAAAATAATACAGAAACCTGGATTATGTAATGCAAATACTGTATTTATTAGTCCAGCTTTACTCGAGTTTATATGTCTTTTCGACGACATTCAAACAAATAATTCCGATATAAAGAAATTCGAGTTTAGTATAAATATT
>LQRL01027213.1:7802-18273 GCA_001703475.1 Hydroides elegans
TGGTTTATGGCTGAGACAATCAAGAATACCATTCAAAACCCATAATCGAACTTTCAAAGATGGTTAACATTTAAGCATAACAATCGCACAAACCGAAGTTTCGTTCACGCCGTTTTTTATTGGTATGGTCCTATGTTTGATAGAAAGATTCGCATGGAAAACAAACTTTCTACTACATAAACGAATTCATAAACGGAACCTTCTAACTAACCGTTGTGTATGTGATTGCTTGAATTCGATTTCTTCTTGATACAATATAGAATCGCCATGCCTATGAAGAATAACACCCAGAACATCAGGAACCTATAAAACAATTAAATCATATTTTATGCATGACATTTTAAAATAAATAACAACACACATTTATTTTCAGGCGTGTTTTATACATGTACATTGTATATTTCATTTAAGATACGGGCAAACAGCTTTGCGAATTTCTTGGATCGCAACGCTCAACGCCGCAAGTGCTCATGCACTTTATTCAGTGATATTATTTTTCTTAATCAACCTCTCTTAATAATTCATGAAAAACACTTTTGTGAAACCTTGATTAGAAATTATTTCTCATGGTTAAAATGTGATAAAAATACTATATTTGTCTTGGACTTAAATTTAATGATTTTGACGTAATGACGTTAGATCGACCTTCGACGTTTTGACCAGAAATATATATAAAGTAGTTTATGTTCTTACTCCATATCATACCCAGTCAACGTATGCAATGCAGAAACAGAATATGACAAACTAATCGAGCCTGTTTTCGTTGTTGCATAATTCATATACATTGCTCGGTAACATGAAAGTGATTCCTCAATGATATTTCGAAGCTTTTATCATATGTAATAAGGTCCATATTTTATAAACGGGTTGTTCAATGCATTAATGTGTTCTACTCAATTAAGCCATTTCATGCTCAGAATTCTTCAAAGTGAAACATAACTTGATCCATGTAATGAATAAAGCATATGTATATTCAGTAATAAGGTGTTGATTCAGGCACAGTATTTTGCCTGTACGACCGATATTTAAAATGTTTTTGCATACACGACGATTATACACGACGATTGCTACCCGATTGAAGTTCTTTGGGATCTGCACATGTCAATATGGTATAAGATTCGGGAAAATGATGAATAAGAATAATGAATAAAAAGCACATGGTAATATATCTTATATGTTAAAGTACTCTCGTAAAACTATTCATAAATTTATTTTAAAAATTAATGCAATAAGATTAATTCGAAAAAAAAAAATATCGTAACGTACCAGAAATACCACATTGCATAGAGGCAGTTGGCTTGGTTGCTGCATCCTGCGGCTCCCTGCAATTTGATAACAATTTGATAGTTTATTTTTATAATAAATCGCTCTATCATAAAAGATATGGTGTCATTGACATGATTTTGTTTTTGTATTTGTATTTTTGTGATGATATGTTTTATTATCTGCGATCTTTTCGTTTACGAAAATTTCGCAGGTATTAAAATCAGTCGAGTTTTTTTTTAAATGCCATGTCCGACACTTTTCTTTATGTTATAGGACAAACTTGAAAAAATAATATGTATTAAAGCAATAAATTGAATATAGATATGGAGCATAGATGGTTTTGATGAGCCTTTGTTATATGATTGTCGAGATATTTAGCATTTATGAAACATAATTTTGTTTAAACCATCATTATTTTGTGCCTCGCTGAAAACCACTGAGACTCATTCGAGCCTCTCATTGGCCACTCAAGTCAAGGCCCCTTTAAATGGACCAATGACAAGTCGCGCTCATTTATTGACAGTCCTTAATTGGTGAGTGACAGCGACTTTTAATAGAGAAAGTTACGTCATCGAGTAAAGGCAGTTGTGCAAGAGAGGGGGCTGCTATGAAAGGCGCGCTACTGCATAATCAATAATCTCTTTCTGCTCGCAATCATACAGTCAGCATACATTACATTTGTAACTCTACACTTTTATATGGAGAGCACTCGACGATTTATTCGGGGAAAAGGTTATTCTTGCAGCAGCTTTTCCTTGCTTTTTCAGAATAGAACAACTTTTTCAGAATAGAACAAAGATTTTTTCCAAACGATTAGTTTACTCTTAGAGTTATATTTGTGAATATATCAACCAAGGCAGATATATACAAGAGGTGTTCAGTTTAATTTGTTACACTTTTCATTTTGCAATAAAATTAAAACCATACAACTTACAGGCTTCTAATTTTAACAGATATTTAATGTGATATCGATGTTTAGAATATATAAGTCTACTGCGTTTCGGCCAACTGTGAGGAGCCCTATGAAATACATCCTGGATTGGGTCGGTCCATGCAAATTTGAGGATACGCTTAAGACCAGCTAGGGTCCGTGTGGATTTCTTATGTAGCTCCCTTGTCAAGATGCAACCAAAACTATAATCCATGTGGGCGGTATCAGGTGACTTGGGCCTCCAATCTTCCGGTGAAACATAATTTATATCGGCGTCGTCGAGATACTACAGCGTCCATATTGACATATTGGAAGATGCGCCATCCTAGAAGAACACCATGCTGTTTTTCAATTCTCCTGGAAACTAATGCGGTACATATTTTCTCACAAAAAGCCCTAGCAAATTTTGAATATATGTATCCAAGTTCACATACATATTCATAACGATACATGCAAGGCTAGTTTTCCCGTGAGCACTCACTCCCGCCCAAACCATGAATCCAGGAGCAAATTCGTCGCGTTTCGTTTACTTCATATTATGCTCAGGTTGTAAACCCTCTCAAACGTAATAAACAAGTCTTTTTCCATTTCTCCTACTTAGATAAAACATTACTACACCAGTTGTACGAAAGTTTTTCCATGTTCTTGCGTTGAGTATCAGGTACATCCTTCAGGATCTTTCCCGTCGTTTTCCAACATTAGCTTGAGTAAGCTGATGGACTTTCGGGTTTTTCTTAACTCGACATTTTATTGTGAATTTGGTAACATGATTAAAAGTTGCTAGACTCAACCCTAATTTGTTCACAATATCGCGCTTGGTGGCCGGGTTTATTTTGAAGATCATAATCCGGATCTTCTTGACCACATCGGGAGAAGCCTTGGAATATCTCCTACAAACCGCGTGTTTTTTCTTGTTCGAAATTGCATTTTTATTTGTTTTCTGTTTTAGTTTTTTAACATAATGAGTAGCAATTCTACTGACATAAAAATCATCACGATTGAGATTACTCTGGATCTGTGTGACACCCGATCCAGATTTCAAAAGGCCAAAAACAGTACATTCAGGCTTTTCATCATTTGTATGTCTTAGAATGGTTGAAAATTAAATCGGACTAGCTATAATAAAAATATAAGGGCCAAACAACATTATTGTAATAAGGATTTAATTGGTTCCGCACATTGCGCTGTCCTGACAGCACAATGAAAGTGTAACAAATTAAACTGAACACCTCTTGTAAATGTAGTGTCTGTAAACGAATATGTGAGAGAAAAATTTAATTAACATTAGATTTCTTGACATCTTTATTCTGGTAGGAGATTGTATATTTGCTTGCAGTAGTGTTTCTTGGTTTCTTGCTTACAACTTCAGAATAAACATTTTGATGCAAATCAGCGTATTAAGCTTATTTCAAAGATATTCCATCATCTTTGGGTATACAATAAATAGATGGAAATCAATCTTTAAAAATAAATCGTTGAGTCCCTCTCTTATATTAATGTTTGAAAATGAAGCGACAATAATTCTGGCATATCAAGGTAAAACATCGTAACTACCTATTCGTCAAAATGGAATTAAGGGCATATATATAGATATACTTAGGACATTATTTCCCATGTATTTAGTCTAAAGTGAGCGGCTTATATGCCCGTATAGGCATAATTTTCAATATTTATATGTAAATCGACACATCAAGTGATCGCAGATATGCACCCTATGATTGCCATTCTAGTTAATATTTGAAATTCTACCTTAACTTTTTCATGCTAAAAATGAAATTGCAAAGGATATAAGGTAGTGATAAAAATATGGCTAAAACCTGAACACAATTATATTTGTTATTGAATAAACTTCTAATATATTCGTTTATAATGACAACTTGTTAGGGTGCGTTCAAATTGATCAAACCGACCTTCAAACCTAGCTTCAAACCACTTAAGGTCGTGGTTCCAATGCCACAAAAACGTTGTTGGTTTGAAGCATGGTTTGAAGGCGCGTCAAACGATCTTCAAACCTGCATTCAAACTTACTTCAAACCAAAGGCGCATATACAATTCATATGAACACCAATTTAGAAGTTTGAAGCAAGTTTGAAGGTGGTTTGAAGATGATTTGATATAATAAAATTGTTTATTGTCGCCATGACCTTAAGTTGTTTGAAGCTTGGTTTGAAGTTAGTTTGATCAATTTGAACGGACCCTTAGTGACCGTAAACGCGCGTTTAGGGACACAGCCAAGCGTATAGGGCCATTTATTTATCGGCATCGGTATTGATTTGAAATTTGATAATATTGTCTTTTATATTAACAGTGATCGTGGAAATGCCTGACCACACCATTAGTGATCAACATCACCAGGTGGATGAGGTTCTATTATTTCCGGACGTCCTTGTTTATGGAGCGTCCTCACAACTCCAGACGTTTCGTAAAAAATGGGTCGCTACCTCAAAGTTTATGTCGTTATGTGTGTAAAAGTAGCTTACTTGGTTCTGTATGATACCTTTGAAGGTCATTGCTGAATTGCTGATATTCTGAGGTGACCTAGCGTGTCATTCTTTTTTGGAGTTGTTTTGATTTTAAGAAATATAGACTATATAATGAGGATGTTACATAACCGTGTGTCAATGTAGACTCTAGGTGTTTGACAATGGTGCAGGTAGACCCTTTTACATTATGTTTGACATACATAACGCAAACACATAATCTTTAAGGGATACACATCAATAGATCGTATTGAATATGTGTGTATATATAAAACTGTCCTCCATTTCGGCAGTTCTGGATTTATTTAGCAAGCAGAATGTTTGTCACTATCTATAGATCGTGCTTATATGTAATCCCAATGCTGCGTTTACGTAAGTTCCAATACAGCTAATCAAGGGGAAACTATATGTATGTTCAATATAAACACTTTGATGAACAAGGGCACATATAAAAAAAACGTTTTGCTTTTTATCAAAATATGTCTTGATTAAACAAAACGGATCTGTGCTCAATATAGGTATCCAAATGCTCTCAAGACAACGATGCTTGGCCTCAATTTTAGCACTTCAAATATTCATGCAATATTCATGTATGTACACAGGGTTTGTTGGTTATGCCAATATATCAAGTCATTTTACCTAAAATGAAATATGTATTAAATACAATAATTAGTACACCTTTTAAAAATAATAATGAACATATCAAAATCAACGTGCAAGAAATAAGAATAATATTTGGGCCTATGATAGTCGTATGTGAGTTTGTAAAACACATTCAGGAATGTCGATTGAATCCAGTTCTACCAGAGATCAGGTGAATAAGTCACAGCGATAGAACGTTTCAACAACAAACATCCTTATTAGCTTCTCATAACGTATAGGACATATATGAGATACGTGTTTCAAGGAAAGGGTGATTAGTTAATGAACGGAAGCCTTTAAATTGTATTTGAGCGCAAATAAGCGCCGTCCAAAAATAGCATCCAATTGTCCAACCTAACATTTTAAATGTATTTGAAGAAATAAATGCATCAACTTATTTTATATTGACTCAATTATACAAAGAAGACACACGTTCAATTGAACAAAACGTGAGCTAATGGAAATTTGAGAATTTCACGTACCTTTACCCAATCGGCAAGACTTCGAGCAAGGTTTAAAAACGTGGTAGTCTAGTTTTTTTTTGGCGCCCTCGTTTTTTATCGCATACGCGTAAACAAAGTAGTTATATCCAGGCGTCGTGATGGAATCGGACGTTGGAGCCAATATCACCCGATAGCGGGGAATAATTATTATATAAGCCCGGAAAATGTAAGAATGTCGAAATTAAAGAGTTGCTTCTATATCATGTTCGAAACGTAGAACGTGCGATTTTTTACTGAACGGGTATATATTATATATGATAATTTAAGCATTTGAAATGTTGTTATATGATGTACATATATATGGACCCATAGTCTGATTCAAAGTAAGAAAACAAATATCTACAGCTCAATAATTATTCATATTATTGGCTCACTCGTTTAGAATAGCCCATTATTCGTTGTTTTCGAAAGCGACATCGAGAAGACTGGGTTTTAGTTTGGATATGTATGTACATTTTCCGCCTTTCCTCTAAAGAAGCGTTCACCGCGAACAGGCCGAAAAAAACTCGAAAGCCTTTTTGTTATGTTTTTATGACAATTTCACCCCAAGAAAAAGCGCATAATTATTGTGTGTTGGATTATGCGCTTTTTTCTTGGAGTGAAATTGGTATAAAAAGCATAAAAAAGGCTTTCGAGCTTTTTTCGGCCTGTTCCCGGTGACCGCTTCCTAAGTCACGACGTCGGATAGACGTTCCTCTATAATGTTAGAGGGATGCTTCCGTTTTCCGTATCAAAATACGCCTGAATATCTGGGTTGTTTTCATGATGTCATAAATCTACTACCTTACTGTTTGGATCGTGTAAGCCATTATGTATTATCTAATGAATCCATGATATTTTCAAAGACAATAGAATCATATTGAGTATTGTCCATATCTCAACATTTCGCATATTTTGATTCCGAAAACTGAATAATCCCTCTACTTCGATGCGACGAAACGCATTTTTAAAATCTGCGGCGAAAAAAAAAACGTGCGGGAAAATATTCATATAGACCCACAATTGAACGTCCTTTCGACGTCGGGGACGTCTGGCAAATTTGGAAGCTCAAAATAAATCCGACGTTAGATAGAAACATGTGTTGTTGTTCACGGTGATACCGGATTAACCAACGGAATAATAAATTAATGCAGGCATATATAATCATAAACCCAGTAACATATGTTATCCTACCTGTATAATACTGATTAAAAGCACCAATTGAAACAAACATATCCGTAAAATATCCATCGTGAAATGTTTAATAATGTGCTATAATGCACACTGACAACAATACAACAGCAAAACAACGAACGAAAACTTATTTCTAAAATCCGGATAGGCAATATAATCACTACGTCATGTTAGACAAAATGTGTTCCTTTCTCTGTCATGTTTTTGGCGTTAAGACGATCGTTACGGTATAAATTAGTAACATGAGAGAAAGTTAAACACCATAAAACTAGAACGTCTCTTCATTATTTGCACGAATCCAGAACCACAACTTATTTCTACGAGTCCCATGACATGGTACACATAGCATTGAGTCTCTTTATGTCCTTTTTTTTGCTCTTTATGCGATTCGATCGATCCGAAGGCTATTTGGATTAAAGATATAGGCACCTCGTGGCTCAATAATGTAATCAAGCCTAGAAAATGAGCTTAGAAAGGCTAGCTCCATATTTAGTCAATGGAGTTTGTGTATTGACGGCTATGCTAAAAGCATACATGAGTATAAACATTAAGCATGGATCTACACGGTTTATAATAGTCATATACTTCTAACGATCAAAGCAAGTAGAAAAACGTTATCTGATGAAGTTAATGTGTTTTTATCTTGGAAGCAAACGAAATCTGAAACTGAAATAAAAAAAGTAAAGTTTTGTAGCTGATTCAATTTGCAACAGGTAATCTCATCAACATACGCATGGTAATTGAGAAATCACCAATTGTATGCACACTTTGCTTTTATTCATAGAATCCTAGGTGTTTTAAAATTTAACAATTAACATTTAATATCCTATTCGATTACCGGTAATACTTGTTTCGATTTGGCACTTTTCTAGCACTGATTTCAAAAATAGGACCTGTGTGTTTGCCCACAAGGGTCTGGATACACCATGGGTGTTTTATCTTAACCAATCGCATCTTTACAGTTCTAATTTATTCTATTATGAGATACATGTACATTGAAAATGCGCATAATTACCTGACCAGGCACGGATCCAGAAAATATTGAACCTGGGGGCGCGAACAATATAAATTATCCGACTGGATCGGGGGGGGGGGCTCAAATATATATTTTATGTCTTACATATAAGGGCGAACAGGGGGGCGCGCGCCGGGTGGGCCCCCTCAAAATCCGCTGACAACTTTACGAGCATGCCGATTTTTAAAATCAATTTCATGTACACGAGAAATATAAGCTTCACGTGTTGCCAAGTCTCAAAGCCAACACATTGACAACAAAAATGCCCGTTATTCAGTGAATAGATTTCCATACATAATGGTATTTACAGAGACACATTATAAAAACTGGATCAATGCATTTAAGTCGTTAAACCAGCAAACGCTATATGTCTTCTTGCTCGTTGATCCAAAGGCCTTAATGGCACCGCTATGTGACAGGCAGTTCAATGTATATTTTCTATAAATGTAGGTATTGAGAGTAAGGCCCTGCTTACATACAATGAGCGATTATAATCGCCACTTGCTATTTTCACTGTGTTTGTAGGACTTTGTAATTATTTCAAGGAAAAATCCCGTCGCTGCTTGCGATTTAAAAAAAGTGATTATACATAGGAGCGATTTACAAAACCAATGAAAATATATGCTATGTGTATTTTTTAAAGTCGCCTAAATTATTGCGAATTATCTTTAACAAGAAGAACCCATAACAATATAACATATAAATTATTTCAAATGAAATATCAATATTTATTACAAAAAATGATACGGATGCAAAGCTATAAACATACTTCCAAGGCGATACTAGTTCAATGTTTTACTTTAAATCGATGCGTTTTTCTATTCTCAACACTTAATTACAGGTGCAAAAGTAGAAACATGTTTTGAATCATATATTAATTGATGCCACCCTATAAATAGAAACATATATAAATGATAATGTCTTAACTTGGAAACAGGCAGGTCCTTTACATATTTTTCTTTTTTAGCTTCAGAAAAACGGATCAAGTTGTTTAATCACTTAGAATAAGAAATGTTTTGATTTTAAATTTTAATATGATGGTTCAGATAAAAATCAATGATATTCAAAACATATGTATACTATCTTTATTTATGTAATGGCTTTGCAATATAAATTGAATTGTGCGTTCAATATATATCATTTCTAATAAAAAGAACGTCCCTAAATCGTTCTAAAACGGACCAGTTTAGGTCATCGTATTTATGGGTTTATCCCGACATTTGTTTATGTATGTCCTTTGTATGTTAGATCTAGATGGGATGTGATGTCCAAATATTACGTCCGGAAAAATTTCAAACAGGCTGTCAGGGACAGGATGAGGACGTGACTTTGTCGAAAGGGGGATCTGTAAAACGTTACGAACATATCATCTGTGTTTCGGAGGACGCCTTGACGGGTGCGATAAAAGCCAAAGTGAGTAGAACGTGTGTGATAAAAACAAAAATGACGCAAATAAAATATTTGAATTCGTATGACGTAAAAACAATGTACATATTTAACGTCTCGACATTCGCCACCTTAATAAGTCGTTGAGGGATCATCTATAGGTCATTTTCTTGATATAACGTTGTAAAGACGTGTCACAATGACACGTAGACAAAGACTACATAAATTTAACACAATATTTACGTTGCGAATTGACGTAATCAGGTGCGGATCCAGAAAATGTTGAACCGGGGGGCGCAAACATCAAAAATCATCAGACTGAACCGGGGGGCGCAAATTTATTTGTTGGTCTTACATATTAGGGCGAACAGGGGTGTGCGCCGGATGCGCCCCCCTCTAAATCCGCGCCTGGTAATGGTAACGTCAATTCTGCTCAGGACATTTGTCGTAGTCTCTTGGACCGCAGCTACACGGATTTCAGTATTAATCTTTCTTTTTCCATGATCGACAGGAGATCATAATATCAACATTTTCCGCAAGCAGAGAGGTTAGGTTATTATTTTAGATTACAAACTTCTTGTTCCCTTGCTAGTGGTAAATTTTATAACTTCAATCCTATTATATCAACTGAAAAATGAAGCAACCGGCTAAAACGAAGTCATCATTATATTAAAAAATGACAAATAAACGAAGTGTATATTAGCGTTTAAGATCCATACGGAAATGTTCAACATTAGCAAAGGAATTTAATTATTTTGGAAGAAACCGTCTCCAAGCGGATAAAACATTTAGTCTATAATTAAAATTATGCACCGGGTTTATATGCACCGGGTTCTACGGGCCCTTATCTCGCTTATGGTTTTTTTTTTAAAAACACAATAAAAGGTCTTAAAGCATTCAGCAATAAAATGTTCACAAACTATAGAACACATATGCCCAGTTTCAAAGCTCACGAGATCAATCTTAGATTAAGTCGGTATTATTGGGCTAATCCGAGACTGAAATATCCAAGACTAATCTAAGACTGCTTCAATAATCTAAGATTAATTCTCGATTATTTTTCATTTTCAGACCT
>LQRL01027232.1:8621-22694 GCA_001703475.1 Hydroides elegans
TAACCAAAGGCAACATTTGACTATAGTGACAATAATTGCAATTCATTAGATGAACAATAACTTGCATAATTTGAATGGAATGGTTCCATTTGAAATTTTAAATCACGGAATTTATGCATTTGAGTTTATTTTGTGTTAAACTAAAACGATTATTTTTAAAACAAGTAATTCTATAGCATATTAAAAATGATAATGAATTCTAAGGGACAGTATCAATATATTTGAAAACCCTATTTATATGGAATAGATATTTAAACTAACAAGTGACTTCCAACTTGATAAACCTGAACGGAAGGCAAAATACTGATAAATCGAACCCACGGTTAATTCGAACTAATTTTTGTGGTCCCAACGAGTTCGAATTAACGAGAATCTACTGTATTGATTTTCTCTGCGATGACGAGTAGATGTCAAAACGGCTATGATATACTTTCTATATAACTGTTTATGTAACTTGTAGACTCTATGCATTTATTCTTTGAACGTGTTGTTACTATCATTATCCGTTAGCTTGAGCAATGTTATCAAATTATGTATTACGTAAACATTATTCAAATTAAGAGTATTAACTAATTGCATGTAAAAGAAACACGAGATATAACGTTATAAACAGCCATTTTATTAGTTTGGAAAGGCCCGTTAGCACAGTTACTATTTATATTGTTACCCTTCGTGATATCATGTAAATATGAAAACACATAAGGATGAAATTTAACTACTCAAATATTAATTTATGATACCAAATTTCTGTGATGTTTCAACTTGTGATATCTAATGTTTGTTTTGAAATAAATGTTTTGGTCTTAAAACTCGTTTGATATCAAATCAGTGTTTGCTCATATCACTTTCAATATCATATACACATGAAAATGTTCACGAAATAAAATATTTCAATACATAATAATATCTAATTTAATAAAACATTGTGTTTTTTTCCAAATCAAAATGTGAATAGACATTTTACATTCTGCTAAAGGTTATATTCAAGTTATTTGACATATAAATATACAGGGGAGGCAAGACGAAGCAAAGTATAAATAGATCGCCATAAGAATCGAATTGACTGGTACATTTATAATTGAACAATGAAAATAATAAAGGAATTTTAAATGCATGCATATCATTACAAATAGTTATAAATCACAATCAATCCATAAAGAGAAATTATAAATGTTTGCAAAATTCGATAAAGTAGTCTTGGACAAAAATAATTGATTTAGCAGAGTCAATGAAGATGCTGCAAGCACATAAGCCAGTATAGAGGCCAA
This sequence comes from Hydroides elegans, assembly GCA_001703475.1. Classification (NCBI taxonomy): domain Eukaryota; kingdom Metazoa; phylum Annelida; class Polychaeta; order Sabellida; family Serpulidae; genus Hydroides; species Hydroides elegans. The sequence continues at coordinate 9,890 of LQRL01027232.1, forward strand.
TATAAATAATGAGTCTCTTAATTTAAGTTGAATATCTTGTTGTTTGGGAGTAATAACTTTTTCAAACCAGGCCAGCTGCTGAAAGATTGTAAATACAATATAAGGTTAAGCTTTGCTCCTACACTCAATATATGATTTAAACAACTGCAGAACAAAGGCTTGACAATGTTTCAAAATGATAGCTAACCATAGTTGCTATCATACACATGTAGATAAAAACCAATTCATACTATAAATAGAATCGATAAAAGTCAATATTAGTTTTCAAATCATGATTAAATAAGCTTTAAAACATTGACCAAGAGATTTTATATCACAGACAAAAAAAATCACCGACCGCACATCTAATACAAAAAAAAATAGAATCACAGTTTAAACAGCGACCCGACCATCCAATTTTTGAAAACCGAATCGGAGATGTCAGGTGACAATCAATTTTGTTTCCTAAATGAATCTTCCAATCATCGATCAAAATGTTAATATCACAGAGATAAAAATCCATCAATGTATAATATAAAAGGAAATCCATAACAGTTAATATCTTTGTTTTTTTTGCCAACTCAATCTTCCAATCATCAATCAAAAAGTGAATATCACAGATACATATGTTACAATCACCAAACCATTCAATATTTGAAAACGGAATCAGAAGGGTCAGGTGACTCAATGCCCGAATCCCGCTGCGCCTGCGCATCTTCTTCATCATCACGTGGTGACGGTTCTACGTGTTCATCATCAGCAGGTGCCACTTTTGTAATGGTGGGTTCGATCCCGGGATCTGTGTTAGCTCGGGGTGTAGGTTCGGGTGCACTGCGGAGATGATGCACGTATTCGTCACGTGCGCGCCTTAGCATGGCCGTGTTGAGGATCAGGTCAAAGTCTTCGGCGGCAGCCTTGCGCTGTAAATTGATGAGCATTGAAAAAAAACAACACATATATTCGTTGAGTTCAGAAAATGTTCATGAATTACATATAAATATCCCGTTTACCAAATATTCATTTCATGTATTTTTATGTTGATGATATTTTGATAGAGGCCCGAATTTCGGTTCATGACTATTTTGCTAATACCCTGAAAACAAAATAAAAGCACTCAACTCTACATACCAAAGAATAACATTAACAATACAATTAAGGAAATTCATTTTGAGATATTCGAATGAGTTACAAAACAGACATTGTGATCGTAGTATTTACAACAGCAGGGCGATTTTCAGTATACTCACAATAATCGTCCATATACATTTGTTTTGTTCCATATACCTTCGATTTCGACGTCGTTCCCTTGCTCTCCACTCCATCCTTCACATCACCACCCTCCTCGACCCCTTCTCCCTCAGCCCCTTGGTCTGATTCCTGCGACAGGTGGCGCTTCATGATGAACTCGTCGAGGAGATTGGTGAGAGCGAGCGAGACGGGACATGGCTCCATGACGAGGGCGATCGTCTCGATGGCGTGCACGCGCGACATCAGGTTGTCTTAGCGTAAAATGATATGAAATAATTGATAAAAATATTTGCTAAAAATAATAATAATAATATTTGTCAATTTGAATATAGGGTTTTATAGGGAATGAATTTCATACGAGAGTTTATATAAAACTTCATTCTCATCGTTGTCGATTGAATAAAACGTTAGAAGAAAAAGCTGTATTAGGATTTGTTTTTACCTGTTTCCAGATCTTTGTGATTTCGCTTGTTTCTTTCAAATCGTTCTTTCCTCTGTCCTGAAATCCACAAATATGAATATTTTTATGCATATGTGGAGGATTTTTAATGGGTCTTACATTCATTCTCTTTAAATCAAATATTATTTTTCGATATTCTTATCGAAATCATTTTTTTGCTATTTTAGCTACGATAACAGACTATTTGTTGTCACCATGCATGCTCATATTTATAAAATAAACTTCCTCATAACCGATACTAACCCAAAAACACTTACTCATTCTACGCATCTCCTCCTGATGGCTCTTCTCCCTTTTGCTCACATGTCCCACACTCCTCTTCACTTGATTGAGCACGTGATCAATGACTTCCGGATCCTCAGGCGCCGCCACGGGGTCATCTCTCAAGGCCGATATGAACTCATTCAAAATCGTTATAAAGATATTCAACATGAAGTACATCATGAGTAGCATATAGCTGAGCATCATGACCGCGCCTAGTTTACCGGCGGCCTCCTCGACTTGAGCGAAATCGTAGTGACCCATGGAGTTTGAGATGAGTGTTGTGAAGGCGTTTTCGATGGTCCTGTACTCCAAAATGAAAGGGCCGAAATAGATGAAGGTAAACGACGTATAAGCGCCGATGACGATGAGCAGGAAAACGAGGACGTTTTTCAGATCGTTGGCTGATTCGCGAAGGGTGGCGCCCAACAAAGAAATGGTGCGGTTGTAGCGGAGAAGGTGTAGGAAATTCATTTCAACGCAGAAAGCGGATAGGCCAAGCATCAATATGTAGAGGTCGTTGGCGCGGGAGAGCATTGTGAAGTTGATGGAGTCATCTGTGTGGAGAAACAGATGGAAAAAATATTTTCAAATAATTTTGTTAAAACTGTATTTGTTACACAAAACATGCTGTACTTTAATGAAGGCCAGTTTAAAATTACAACCAAAATCATAAATGATAAGGATATCTACAGCTACATGAATATCACCAGTGACAAAAAAATAATAATATCTCTCTTCAATATTCATTGGAACTATAATATGGCACGGCAATAAAAAAAATGTGATAACTTTTTTCGATCTATTTTATTGATTTTATTTTTTTGGAAACTTGGATAAACTCGAAGCTTTTCAGGGTGCGCAAAAAATAAAAATTGTGTAGAATTTCTTTAAATATGTGCACATTAGAGAAAGATTCTCGAATCTTAGAAAATATTGCAGATTCTATAATTTTCATAAAATATAGTACAGACGACCCCTTTCCATGCTGTCAATTAAACAATTGGTATGTCTGAACTTTCAAAACAAAACAAACATGCCGTCCACATAATAAATTGTGTTCTATTTATTAAAAAAAACTCCCGCGTAAGGCACCAAACTATAAACTATAGTCTGGCAACATGAAATTGTATCATTTCAAACAATAATCTTTTTTTCCATATAACTGTTAAACTATAAGATTTTAATACACTTGTTGATTCTCATATATGAGCAATGAAGCGCTTTGTCGAAAATCGCGTTTAGACAAGGCCATGTCCTTATTGGTTCTATGGTTGATTAAAATATCCATGAGACAAAAGACTCAAATTTACTCATTTTTGGTATAAAAAAGCAATCATTCCCATTCCCGGCTCATATTGGTGTTGCTCATCATTATATAAGGGTTTTACAGCAAAATTTGAGATAGAAACTTCTGAAAATATTCTAAAATGACGAAGTTAAATTAAACTAAAATAGAAAATATTCTTTTAATGTATCGATACTTTAAGCGCGTTAATCAACAATATAGAGGAAAGATTTTCAAAAATGCAATTAACAGTTTAGCGAAAGCTTTTAATTTATCCATTTCAACAATAAGGGCCGTTATAGATGGCAAAAAGAAATGTTCTAAAGACAAGAAAAAGTGTACCGATAGAATTGATAATTTTGATAGAGAAGCAATAGGCCTGGTCGTAAATGATTTTTATAGGGAAAATGTTTTGCCAACAGCCGAGAATAACCATTGACTTACGGTAACAGAGATGGTAATATAGATTATGTAGAATCTATATCAATAGTTTCATTTATCCATGAACATTAACCTGTTTCAAATAAAAACAGTAGAGATCTCAAAGTGTTTGATTTTCTATTCATAGCTCAATGAAAAGACCGTTTAAATGTCTATATATAAAATGTCACCAATAAACAATGAAAACATGCGTGGTCAAACACGTGAGAAGGAGGGGTTTAAATTAAGGGGCCATAGCACGGGCTTTTTGGCATGATTTTGATCTTTGACTAGGTCTGGTTAAAGTTCTCATTTAAAAATCAATTATCATCAATTTACTCATGACAAAATAATGCAATCATTTACAAAAAAAAGTATGTATCGCAACATTGCAAATTAAATATTATGTAAGATTTTTGTTTTTATTTGATTGTTGGTTCGTTTTGAAAAGATGATAATATCGTGTTTTTTTAGCCGTGCCATATTATAGCAAGGCCCCCAAACTCAGTATATGAATAGGGTCTATGCATGACGGGTACATACATGTATGTATGTAAATGTAGGCACGGTATATAGATAATACCAAATTCATTAGAAAATACATGTACCTCGGTTATTCATCATGCGTTCGACCGTGGAAGCGGTCAGAACAGAGCGCCAAGCGTAGAGCCCTACGCCAACGAAGAAGAAGATGATGCTGGACAGGCGCATGTAGGTCCAAAACTCACGCACGTACCTTGGTTGGTTGAAAAAATGTTTAAATATGATGAAATGGGTTCTAAGATTCTAAGGGGTATGCTACTTGTATTGGCCATTTGATGATTATAGGTTTGGTAAGAATAAATCTATAGAAACATTTATGCGTTAATGCTGAGAATTCTGTATAGTTTTGATCTTTATCGAGGTCAAACTTCTCTCGTATAGCTTATTTTATTGGAGCAATATATAAATGTTACTTACTCTTGACGTTTCTTGTAGAACAGCATTGCTTCTCTAACAGATAAAGCTATGAAATAGAGTCCTAGTATAATCTCCGAGAGTAGCGCTACAATGCCACCAGGCCCATTGTATCTGTTTAAAGATGTTAGAAGATAAAACATATCGTTAAATGGCGCAGTCATACACAATATATCAAATATAAGATAATGCAATCAAAACCTGTTTAATGCTTTTAAAGCTGCATATCATTAATTTGACATTAACCGTATATTTGACTTTAGAATAAGATGCGTCATTTAATAAAATAAACATCTTCATGAAACCAACAAATGCTCGCGGAATTCAACATGGGTCTCACCTGTAGAGCACTAGCGTCCCAATCCTGATCGTATGCGTAAACGACCCTTCCATATTCATTTCAACCCCAACAAGCACATAGCTGAACAGATTCGTGTTGGCATTGAACACATTGAACTCGACCATAAGGGCGCGACTATGGCGCTCCACCCAGTTGGTATCAATGAGATCGGTGACGAGTTGCAGTGCTTCGTCTTTGGTGTTGCCTAGGTTGGCCACGTAACCCCCGCCCGCGTAGAAATGGCGCTTGCCCCAGAATACCTCGCCTGTGGGGAAAATGAAAAGACTGGCTTTAAAACCCGTCGATGAGTATACGATAAATGTTGGAATTGATTGTCGCATCAAACCTGTTAAAAATCTTGGAATATTGGTAATATCTATGATATTATTTATAGGTTTGTTTGGCTGTTCAAATTGTACTGGTTTGCATTGAATTGATCTCAAGATGTTTCAATATGTTGAGGCAATATTGTGTAGAGAGCATGGCATACTGGTAAAATCGTTAGATTTTCAAAAAGGATTTGAAATACAGAAGTATCATGCACTGTATTATTAAAAAACAAGGGTGAATAACCAGCTCGATATAATTTATGACACATTACAATATCCCTATCTAACATATTCCTTTAAAAACACAATCCATCTGCTATAACATGTCCTACCCATCATTTCCTCAGGTGATGTATACTCAAATGCCTCCAAAAGCGCCTCCGAATAAAGTCCATTGTTGGACGCATTGCGAGTCCACTCTGGTGCATAATCCTTGGTGTCCTCTCGCTGCATCGTGTAGCTCCGGCTGCATTCTGGCATCATGTCGTCGATGTGGCGGGCCCGGTGGCACAGTTCTATTGTTGTTTGTTGGAAAATAAGCATATATATACATGAAATGGTCTGATATACAGTTTGGTAAGGAATCGGAATCTTAACGGAATCTACTGACATATCGATCATAACACAGTATTTCCAAAGAAAAAATAAAATTATGAATGATTGAAATATAGTTTGGAAATGTGCAGTTTCAATTGATAAAATTAAAAATCAATACATGTGTAGGGCCTAGGCCTATGAAGGTAATATTTTTTTATTGCATGTATCAGAATTCTTGTCAACCACGCGGAGAGATACATGTACATGTAGGTACGAAAAGAGGTAGTACACGAAAATAGAGACCTAACGAGGTTACGCCCCGAAAAGCAGCTTCGTATATATAGTTACTTACGCACCTGGCACAACTCTAAGCAAGCGCAAGCGAGGAGGCCCCAGTCTCATGGCCGTTCCCGTCGCGATAAATTTCTCGCGATATTCATCGAGACTTCCGCCGCTGTAATCCTCAGTGTCGTAAAGGTTGGGTATTAAGACGGAGGAAATCCAGTCGAATAAATCCGCTAAATTGCCGCCCTGTTTCGGTCAACGATTTATATTTATATTACTATTTTTGTGAGCACATGAATCACATCTGACTTTCACAAGTTATCGTAATATACTCATTATATATTTTATATTGGTATATGATTTGCGAAACATAAAATTTAATTTGATAAGCGGTAAATGAAAATGTATATTTAATGAAAATGTTCTCAAATGTTCTAAAGTTTATTACAACGTTTGCGTGCTACATACATTGTAACATTACAAAATTGTATACAATAAGTGAACCGTGAAGCACCGACCTCAGGAAACTCATCCATGTAGAACTGCGTCAAATGCTGATTCTGCTGATGGAACTCGGCGCTTTGATTGCCCGCTATGACCCAGGCCATCAATAGAACGAGGATGACTTGCCAAAGCACTTCGCGTAGCATGACGCGACCCTTTCGGTCAAGGTCGTTCTTACGATGCACAGCGCGCAGTTCTTCTTTGGATAACTGACCCATATCCGAGCTGAGCTCTGAAGAAAACGATAAAATCAAACAATGATACTGTCATATATCTGAAAAATAAGCAACACTATTACCACATTAATTATTGCCATACATGACAATGTAAGGTTTTACAAGGGAGTATGATTAATGATCATTTTATAATTGCTTTATCACAGTAAATATTAAGTCATATGAATAGACAAGTTGCAACTTATATTTTCTTAAAAACTATAAACATAATAATAAATGTCATTTTCAATAAAACGGCTCTTTAAAAAAAGAGAAAATGAAGACTTGATCAAATGTTGAATCCACCTGAATTTGCGGGTCGATGGTGAGGGTTGTGTTCCTGCATCTCCCCGAGGTTCTCCTCGTAATCGGACATGTCCGTGTCTCTCCGGAAGAGGAATGTCAGCATGATTGCAACAAACACCACCTAACAGGCATTATAAAACATATTAAGGCATTCCTAAAGCGTGAATATGAGCATAATAAAATGGAAACCTAAATCAGAGGTACTAATTCTCACTTGCAAACATGTATTTATTCAGGATTGGAACATATCCTACTGTAAGGTCACTTTGTTTGCATAAGTGAGTCGATTAGTAAAGGCAAAGAAGTTTCGCAAAACCTTAAGAAAATACTATGAAACAAGCAAAAGGTAACATGTATTATTACAACTAATAGGTGCATACTATACTGTGTTGATAAAGCCTACATGTATAAACAAACTTTTAAAATAAACACATAATACCTTTAGGGGTTGAACAAGCATCACCGATTCCACGAAACTCAATATGAACGTAAGCAGCCACTTCTCCGACTTCTCCTTTCCCCATTCGAACGCATACAAAATGGTGAAGAACGCCGACACAGTCACTGTGGCAACAACCATCACATACGCAATATAGATACACCAATAGGGCAACTTCTTCCTCGCAAAGCTATCATCCATCCGCTCCAGGGCATCCCTTGCATCATCAATATTAGCCGTTCCCGCCGTGGGAGTCGACATCACCTTGTATTTATCTTCGCTTTTCGGTTTAGCTGGTTTCTCATTAGCAGTTTTCGCGAAGAACGTGGTTATAAGCAGTATGGGTGGCACCACGAGGGCACTGCTCACAACGCTGATCCATATTTGGCGAACCGTGATGCTTATAGGGCCCAAAGTGAATGCTGATTGGTCAGTTTTTTTGTCGGCCTCCTCCTCGGAGTCGTCCTTGAAGAACATGCAGTTTGAGATCATGGTCAGGTAGAGGATGGAGAGGCAGCAGCAGAGGCGCTGCACGCGGGTGAACGTCGATCTATGTAGAAAGGGAAAATATTTGTTTAAAAGCAAGGGATTAGGGATAGCTGCATGAATACAGTGTAGATGTCAACAATATGGATATGCCATGAACATGGTCATGTTTCATTGATTGTGGTAGGGGTAGATAGAGGCAAAGCGAGACACAATACATGTACATGTTAGGGTGACATTCACTGTAGATTACAATGCAAAACTCGTTGCTTGATTAATATTTTTATTTATTTTTTTTTTTGTGTTTTTTTCTCTTTGTGGGTTTGTATCTTAAACGTTCATATACTTGCTAAGGATTCGAGCCGATATTAATGATAGTATTTTACGAAATAGATATACATGTAATGTTACATATTAAACGTCCTTCAATAAAGTTCCTACATTCCAAACACACAACTCAACTTAAAAGGACTATATATTTTTTAGTAGGAGGCCTACCTGGTCTGCCGGTAGCCGATGGAGAGCCAAATGTGGTCGTCGAATATCTTGCGACGCATATTACCACTAAATAGGGAATCAGATGACTCGATATCATCGGTTGAGGACACGTGGAGCACACGTTTGAGTTGTCCGTCCGATTTGTCTATGTCTAGCCAGTCGTTGCACAGGAATAAGTACCTTTATGAAAGGGTGAAATGGTCGCATGAGTATTGATGAACCATAAGTTGATATACGTGTTTAATGGCAATTTACCAGTACGAATGCAAACATACTGAATACCCTAACCAAATATATGAGTTTGAACGATCGGGTTTATTTTTTTCCAGTATTTTTTTTTTTTCAGAAAAAGGTGCCGCCGCGGAAACCCAATCCCCAATTATAGAAGTTTTCTTAGCTCGAAAAGTGGCCTTAAGATCCAATTTGTGTATGCTTTCTCCTACAGTATGCTCTTGAACAACTCACCAAGTATCAATCTCCAAATCGACGATGACTATTTTCGCAAGGTGCCATCCCGCCTTGCGTCCCTCTCCACTGTTGTCGTGCCACACTTTGAGTGTCACAGGTATGCCCAGGGAATCGACAGTTGTCATCAGGAAGGAGTTGACAGCGCCTTGCTGGAAGTTCTATGGTAAAAATGACGATATAAATGTTTATTAATTATCTCATAGTGTTTACTGACTAGTAAACCTGATAAGAATACAATTTTATTATTATTCATGCTACATGTAAGATTCTAAGGAAAAAGTCGTCATAGGGTATCAAGCGTCAATCATTCTTACGGATCCTCCAGAAACAGGTTTTCATTTTGTTTCGATCGCTTCAATCAAGAAACAGAAACCTTTGCTGACACAGGGAAATCCCCTTAATCATTATTGCTTCTGCAATCGAATATATTTTGTTCTCTGTAATCGACGTTTTGTGTGCAAATAAACAGTTGCGATCGTCTTTACCTTACGCTGTCCATCTTCGAGAAATCGTACGCCCGAATCACTCTCCGTCCCCGCCACAATTAGACTGACGATTGAGTCCGTGCTCGAGTCCCGCTTCAGCCCCGTATACACGTGTACCTCATAGATATGTTTGTCTTCGGGAACGTTGTCAAGGAGTGGAAGAATAGCCCACTAAAACGAAAATAGTAATGATTATAATAAAAGGTAAATCAATCTTAATAAAATGCCAACGTCTTGAAGTTTTTATTTGAATAAATATCTTTATTCACCATGATTTATTTAGTCCAAGAAGTTTATTTCCTAGACGACCTCCACTTTACGCAAAGGGTTTCGATAAGTAATTTTCTATATAGAGTTAATATAACAAAAATCGTGCATCTTGTAATTGTACTTTTGACGGGAAAAATGACCATTTTTATTCTAATGGGGATGATTAAAAATAATATGCGTACCTTGATTTTATCCTTTTGGTCGAGCTTCCGGCACAAGACGCAGAGCGGGATAAACAGGAGGATGATGCCAATCACAGTTGCTACTACCGCCATGTTCTGATAAGACAAAGTATCAAAACAAATTCACCATATTACAAGAAATTCAAGAAATTACAAGAAATTCTATGCATACATGTATCATCAGCTTATAGACATTCACTACTCACTCACTTTCATGTAGCCTATATTAAAGTGACTAAGATGGGAATAATTGGTATACAATGTAGTTTCTAATACATTATCTATGTATAGATTAAATACAGTAGAAAATGACGTCAGCTTACATGCATGAACATGAAACACCAAATTTCTGGCATAATACATAATATGTAGGAAACCATTGTACCTCTACAATTTTCTGGTCGAGGTTATCGAAAACCGTATTGAAGTCAATGGTATTGGGTCCCACGATAACGCCAGCGCCCATCGTACCAAGCAGGTTCGACTTAAACTTGGCCGTTTGGATTGTCGTGCCCGCCGTCAGCTTTAAGACAACACAGTGTAAATGTATGAATTATATACATGTACATTGTTGATTTAGTCAGAAATCAGTTCATTGCGACTAAATAACAAAAAAAAATAATTCTGTTAAATATTTTATTGAACTTGATATGGTTTGATCTTTGATATAAGAATCTGGAAACATTTTTACATGTGTATGAGTGATTTATTTTTAGAGGATAATTAATTAAATTAAAAAATACAATATACATGTATCTCATATTTCAATATCATACCTCACAATCTCCTGTGACCCATTCGCTCGACACCGAATCCCACACACGGCATTGAGTCTCGGCCATCGCATACGAGTAAAGTTCCTCGCCGGGAGTGGTGCAGTTGGCTAGGTCAGGCGAGTCCTCACATCCTAAGCGGAAGGGAAACATGATTTACATTTGATTTGTATTTAATCACATAATATTTCTTGTCATTAAAGCTATATAGTACCCAGTAACACCGTGCCAATTTTCAAATATGAACTATTTGAATATTGATTACTTTACATAACTTCATGGATTTAAACCATGTTTTATTTCACGTATAGAATGTTAAATATCGAGAAGCCCTTTTTCACACATCAGCTACGGACAAGATAGTAAACCAGTTAAAGATACACAAATGCGACATTATTTACCACTGATTTGAATCCCCACGTAAACCTTGGATGCGTTGTTATGGGCAAGGTCTTGGGCTGAAATATAGTAGGTGCGCTCGAGCTCATACAGTTCTTCTGCAGATGTATCGTCAGGATACGATGCATTTACCCTCGGTACCTAAAATACGAGTGTGAAATATTGCTAAGAAAATGTGGAAACATATCGGCGGTATGATAATATATGTTTTCAACGATTCATATTCAGCTTCGAATCATCACTTTACCTATTGAGAATCCAAACTAAAAAACAGAATCGTAGTTAGTGTTGCATACCTGAATACGTGACTTCATTTTTATTTTATGAATTTCATAAGTAATCAATTAATAGGCCAGAAGGCGCTTAACTAAACTTTAGTAAGAAAAAAAAGCTGATTGATTGTTCAGATCAATTCATATGTATACCATACATTGATTGGTCGGCAACTAAGCGCGGTTGCGGGTATATAATAAGACAATTGCTCTGTTGGTAAAATATATTGCCAAAATCGCACCTGGAACGTATCCACATAATCAGTCACACTGGGCTCGACATCATAGCTGATATAGGCATCAATAATCGACCCGGACGCCGGATAAATGGCAATGAGGACGTGTGATCCGGGCGAGGTGAGGTTAAGGTTGTGCCAGAGCATAGTTGACAAGTCATCAAGGTCATGCGTAATGCTCCAAACAGTGAGGGGTGGAACGGGTAAGGAGACATCCAATTCGACATCTGAAGTTAAAAGTGGTTATAATAGGTGTCATTAATTACTTCTCATATAGTTTTTGATTCTATGTTATAATATGTATACGAGTATAATTATGGAGTTAGAGGTTTGATATAAATGCATAATTTCAACCTATAACACGCCGGTGGTAAAACCGATGGCATAATTAAACACAAGAGCAATCTATAACAGTTATTGAAATGGTACCAACGCTGATGTTATGCCTTCTTTGCATGATAACCTTATATACTAGTACCTGATGCATTCAGGTTTTATTTTAATGCAGTAAAATTAAATTGAAAGTCTTTGTTTCAGTAATGGAACTGTTTGCATATCTCCCTTGTTCTTCATTTGAAGCTATTGAATTATCAACCAATTATAAACAATTATTCATTCATATATATCTATTGATATTTTCTTATTCCTTGAATTACCTGACACTGCACTCCGCCTTCTTCTACCCAATGCACCCACTTGTGAACAAGGTTCAAGGTTAAAGGAAAGTATCTCTGAGTTGATATCATCACCGCCTCCATTCAACAAGAACGGGTTATATCGCGAGATGACGCTCTGCAAAATGAAAATAAAACCGATCATTGCATTTCAGCCAATCACTAGTATTTTTCTTATATATTCATTTCACCAATTTTCGCACAATATCTTCATTATTTTCATATATAGGATAACTAACACTTTCGAGCCGATATGAAAAAAAATATCGCGAGGCGTAACTGAGAAATATTTTTCATATCGGCGAGAAAGTGTTAGTAATCTTATATATCGCAGGGCTCGTTTGATTTCGACTCGTTTGATAATAAATTAGAGAACAATGCAAACAAATGTTACAATGTTTATAGGTGACATCCTTGGCAACATTGAATATTGGCTTTTCATGTACAAAATAAAAAACTTAAAGTTTTTAAACAAAATCAAAGTTATTTTGACA
>LQRL01027253.1:3800-15154 GCA_001703475.1 Hydroides elegans
AATACTTAGTATGTCCTCGCTTCGTATCTGTTAGTCATTGTTACTCTGGGTATCATTGCATTAAGTACTATTTCAGAGCAGAAAGATATTTGCATAGAACTATTCAAATAAACTGCGACCATCCAAACCTTGCATCTATCAAAAACAAAAAGATTTATTATTGTTTATTATTGTTTAAATACATTAATTATCTATTTTCTGATATTTTGTTTCTCAGTGGCACGGACGGTATGTCGAGCGGAGGTGGAGGTCGCGGGTTCGGACGCGGTGGCTGGCGAGGAGGAGGCAGCAGCTGGGGCGCAGGCAGGGATGACAGGAGGTAAATAGTGTGGAGTTATTTTAGCTTTATTGGGGATGGCAATTTTGAAATCGAGGGTTGTAATGTGTTCCGTTTTGAGCATTTGTCTGTATTCAAACCAAACGAATTAAATGGCTGTTCCACGACAACAAAAAAAGCTCCACCATGCAGTGCTTGATATTCTATGAATAAATTTCGATAAAATGACGTAAATAGTAAATAGTTTATTAATTGCCATTTAAACGCATTTCATTCAAAGGTATTCAAATCCACATTACTGTATGCAATCCTTGTCCCATTATTTGCAGATTCGGAGGCATGCAGACAGGGTCACCTCAGTTCTATCGTCGCGACATGTCACGAGGCGGCGGAGGAGGGCGCCACCAGCGGGCCTTTACCAAATAAGGTTGTCATAGCGACCTGGAACCTTAGCAACCGGTCCCGCCCAAGACGGGTGCTTCAAATTGGTTCATGATATTTATTCCATGTTATTTATTATGAAAGAGACATTTATTTAAAATGAGAAACAGTTGCGAACTAGAAACTGTAGCAAAATGAATATAGGTTTAATAAACAGTTGCAAACAACTTGCATTTGGGAATTACTTAGCAAATTGTTGAAGAGATATTCATATATCCAGCTACAAGACTAAACATTGCCTACTGTTCGGCTCTTTGTCCGTAAGTGTAAGTATTTGAAAACAATTTTGAATGCGAAGCCACTTAGCATTTTTATCCATCAGTTTTAAATAATACCGGGATTTGTGAAATATTTGTATAACTTCTAAAATTTGACTTGAGTGATATGTGAGGGATATATAAGAAAGGCGAATTTTATTTGGTTTTGTGGATATCATTAACATAGCCATGGCTTAACCTTATTCAAATACTAAACTGTACATGAAATGATAATTTACGAATTATGTTACATTCCGGAACTATCCCGGGTAGTAGAAACTGTTAAGTTATTGATACTTTATAAGTGCTTACTTTATGTCGAAGTTAGTATTAGCATTTCATGTTTCCAATAGCCGTACATGGGTATCATGACATTTGCATCCAAAATATTAAAAACAGATTCCATCCATGGGATCTGTCTTAGAATTCGCTTTAAGAGAACGCATATAAAAATGGCATTTGTATTTGAATTTTTAGGCTATAACTTTTCAAAACAACAGTCAATGTTGTCGAATTTGTAAATTAATTAATCAAGCCGTTTTATATTGAATGAATATAAAATCATTTATGTTTAAATATGTATCATGGGTTGTTTCGGATAAAATTAACTAACACATGTACATGTATACAAAGAAATGTATTTAGCCTTTATCTATGTGGCTTATTACAACTGATTTGATGGCAAAATATTTTTACGCTAAGAAGATGTACAACTTTTTTTATCGTGAATAAACATAACAATTAAACCTTATTTGAATGTGTTTTTTATTTATTTATTAGATACTATTTAATCAAAGGGCTTATTCGTAAACTGAATTCAGTATGGCTCATCGTAGAGAAACTTCTCCCACATGACGAAAGCTGGAAGAGGCTTATCGGTCGGCACGAAATGACCAGCACCCTGAAATATCAAGCGATAAATTTAAACATGAGATAAAAATTGACATTATCTGTTGTATTGTTTTCCCGCAGTAAGGTACACTTACTGGAGGAACTATGTTTTATACGTTATTATATGTCAAATAATATTTACTAGTAACCAAGAGCGAGTGATGTTGAATTAATATTTTTGCTGCATGAAGTATGTTTAAATAAATCATATGTCATGATTGGATTGGTTCTGATGTTTAAGAATATTACAAATTCCTCCAACGATAAAATTATATGGTATTTATTGACTACACAAACCAAGACTTGGTTGAAAACCAGGTTTTCGTATTGCGACACCCATCCGGCGATCTGCGTGGTGTTGCTGTCTTCTGATGTGTACTTCCATGGCTTGTATTCTTCAACCAGCTAAACAGAGATTTCCACCAATTATTTCAATTCAAGCTTATACATAAACGAGGTTATATACATGTATTGCATTGCAAGAATGTTGTTTTTATATTCCCTGGTTGAAATTAATTTGGGATTTTGAATAAAGCTTCCTGCAAGTTTTGTGCATGTACAGTGTAATCCGAGCTTCTCCTCTTTTCTTGTCAAATCAAATCCTTAATGCAATAATGTGTAATGACATGAGGAATGTAACATCTGTACTCACTGGATAGTCAAGATCCTCTACAAACCAGAGATCTCCGAGATGGTTGCAGGCAAGATCGAGATCACCATTGAACACCAGCACTCTGTGGCCCTGTTGGTTGGCAATACCAAATTAGGTAATTCGTGAAATGCTAATTTAATGTGATTTCAAATATATAATTAAAAGGACAGGTATTTATTTCAAGTTTGATGATTGATGAAAATAGAGATGTGTAATATGTTTATTTTTTATCTCATGATTAATCAATAAGATATTATATTGATTTGATTCGATTGTCAAATATTAAAATGAATAGGACTCGAATCGTACCGCTCCGAGAACTTTGTTGAACTCAGCACTCATGTCATCGTATTGTCGGTCGTAAAGTGCACCGACCTCGGAGCTGTGAAAATTAATATTTTACTGTTCATGTTAAGTAACTTGTATTTGTTTATGCTCAGATTGATAACTATAACGAATTATGACAAATTACATTGTAAAGTGATTATTTAACACCTATTTATCACCTTATTATAAACCTAGGTTTATCAACCATGTAGGGTGAAAATTCTACAAGGTGAACTGGTATATTTCAGATAAGGTTCACCACATTCATCTGCCAAGTTCCCAGTAGACCTTCATGTCAGGCTTATAAAACATCTTGATTTACTTATTAAGTAACGTGACATTCAGTTGATAATAGTTTATGGTGACTGAGCAAGGTCAAGCTGAAGGTTGTATGCATGAACAGGCTAGACAAATAGAGCACTTTTCTACATGGAAAATGTTTGATCGTATTAGACCTATATAGTACATATGGAATGTCTAGACGTAACAGAGCTCAGCCATTTAGCTGCGTTGTTGGCCTTTTTCTCCAAAATACATGTAGTTTACCGTTTATATTTCGGAACGATTTTGCACATGAGCATCCAATGAAGCAGTGCCACACTTACTTCACTCATGTATCATCTATCATATTGAATAAAAAAGTCAGAATTCTTGATCAGCTGTACCAGATTGCCTACCAAACACCCACCTGCATGCTTCCCATTGCTGTACTGATTCTGGCACATGAAGGGCTTCTCTGACCTCGGGCGTGTTGAGGTAGATCTCCCTGTCGGATGTATCGGTGCACGGGATCGTGGAGTACACATCGTGCTCGGCGTTCATCTGTCTGAAGAACTGAGACAACATATTTCATATTAGGAAAATGGTCCTGATTTATTATTAGCGTCTAATATAACGTCTAATATAACATCATCTGTTGCATGCTGTAAAGATACACGAGTATTTGTATATCACGCGTCGCGCATTGTTTCGATAAAATTCTTGTTTACCTTGTTCTCTGTTTAATCAAGGGTACCATCTTTACTGGGTTAAATCGATGATCCAATAAATGGGCGTAACTGGAGTTGTATACTCACTTTGAGGTAGTCCTGGGCGAATGATCCGTGAAGGATGAGAGCATCGGGATGTACCATTGCCACTTTGCCCTCTGGGCCGTTTTGCATGAAACCGTTGATATCTGGGGCGCCTCCAAAGCATTCTTGCAGGTAGTTGTATGGGTTCAGTCCCATGGCCCATGCAGCAAATTGTACCTGGCCCATCTGTTACAGATTAGACAAATATGTCCTTTATATTTTTGACAAAGACAATTTTTTGGTATAATCCCAACCTTATATCAAGCATATTGCAATTTCGAATTTCATATATTTTATCAATTCCATTCACTCATTTTAACTAATAGTGTTGTATATCTAAAAGAAATGATGTAACACTAAATGAAAATATCTTTAATCGGATGATTTATAATTTAACTGACCAGAACTTGGCATGACAGCTCAGTGTTCTCAGCAAACATGCAGTCGGTGGCATTGTTGTTAGGGCAACACTCCATCACCAAGTCGTTGTAGAGACTAAAGTGCAATTGAGTAAACGTTTGTACTGAGTTACTGTTTCTAATCATTATTTGACTGCATTTTCACCAACCACTTATCCGATTAATTGATTTTCGTTTTCGTATATTGCTTATTTATCGGTACGATGGAGTTAATATTCATGTGGATGTAACTTACTCGGTACCGATGAGTCCTCGAGCCCACTCATATGGAACCAGAGCGCTGTCCATGGTATCATAGTCGGTCACAGCGTTTCCAACAGCGAATCCCTTTTAAAAAAGTGGAAAATATAAAAAAAACCTAGTATTTATTTGTCTATTAAGGGATTTCTTATTTATACTGACCTCATTACATAAAGCTAAAAAATAAAGCAAACCTTTTTTGTCAAAAACATCATGTGTGATATACAATTGAAACATGATATCGTTGAAACTACCTTGAAATTGAAGTTGGGGTCGTCCACAAGCCGAGCAGACAGAGTTGGTACATAGACACCAGCATAGCTCTCACCAGTGACATAGAAATCATTTCCTTGGAATTCAGGGAAACCAGCGAAAAAGTCTTTGAGTGCCTCATGGTTATCAAATGCCGTCTAAAACATGTATATCGATAAAAGGTGAAACATGTTAGCTTTAAATATTTACAATATAGCAAAGAATTATAACGTTTAAATTGTTGGTTTTGAAACCTGGAAATATGATTCTTAAAAAATGTGTGATAGTTAGCCGCAAAAACTGCAACCGTTTCTATTTAGAATCATGATACAGTAAATTATTGAAATATGTAATTTGATAATTGAAATTATTGCTAATATTCACCTGATCATCACCGCTGGAGCAGTTACCATACTCATTATATGAGTATCCCACGCATTGGGGTGACTCGAGGAAAATAATGTTGGCAATCTTATTCCATCTGTGTTCGAACCAGGTCAGGCCACTGCCATCGGGCTTTACCTATTATATGCGAATAATATAGATTCAATATATGTGTTGATATTTACTAAATATAAACACAGAAATACGTTTATATACATTAAGTTAAACCTAGTTCTAGACATCATGAAAGCAACAAATATGTGTATATATAATTATAACATGTTTATTATTTCCATGTAATTTTATATTATATGCTATATTATGAATTTAATTATCCATACCCTCCATGGTCCCAGCTCCACAAGAAATCCTGTCAATGAGCTGCAACCTGGGCCTCCATTCAGCCAAAGAACAACGGGATCTTCAGCTGGATTGTTCTCAGATTCTACAAACCTAGAAAAATATATTGGCAAAAATCATACAATCGATTCTTTAACTTTAAATGATTTCATACATAAACAAGTTTGAAATCTTGATTTGAAATAAAATTTGATCAACTTTGATAGTCCGACAAAAATATAAACGTACATGAGTTTGATTCTTAATATCTTACATTTAATGACATGTGAGTTTCTTACCAGTAAAATAGTTCAGTTCCATTTGAAGCAGTCAAATAGCCTGCATAATGGTTGAACGTCGGTTGTTCATCTAATCCCGGCAAATACTCAACCTTATCTTCTTCATAGGCTGCCAATGTACAGGCGATCGAACATATTGCAATTGCTAGAATAATTCTAATATCCCCCGTCATTTTGTGTGGTTTAAGTTCTAGCTTGCCTTAGTTCGTAACGGAAAGACGCATGAGAAGTTTCCTAAATTTATCCGCTTGCTTATCATAATGACAATGACAATAACTGATAATATTAGACCTTCCCATTTTCATGATTATGCAAAATGTTGCAAAATTTTAGATTACATATACCATAATTGTACCTACTCGACAAGTTGTCGTGCGATGTTGCGATAACGTTATTTGGCGTTATATTTTGTTTGGGCGTTTGTTGTTTATCGCGACAGCTATGTGGCAATGCCGTTAGGCATACTATCTTGAGAATGACATTCATTCTACTTTTGGACGTTAATAACATCTTGAAATATATGACCAGATGACAACGCCAATATTGCAACGCACACTTAATCAGAGAGACTGATTTTTTTTGGAGTCGGAAGTGAGTTTTATTTCATAAATTCCAACCAAAATGAATTACAATATTCTCAACAACGCATTTCTCTATCTCATAATGTGTTTAAGAAAATGTGAAATAGTGTTAGTCAAAAATTATGCAATTAAGCGAGTTGGTTTAAATTAAAACAATGTGATAATCTAGTAACATGAATCCATCATGATTTACTTGCATGTCAGAACTTTATTACAAAACAACTATAAATGTGTTATTGAAATCGCGAACTTATTATAGGAATATTCTATATGTTAGGTATGTTCAAGATAACCTTTTTCCACACTACAAACACTGCTAATTGTAAACTAAATATTGAACCCGAAATTAATTAAGAATCGTTGACACCCAGATAGCAATTTTACAGGAATTTGAGCTTACAAAATTATGTTTATGTAAAAAAATATAGTTTGCACACCCAAAACACAAAGTATATATTTATGTATATGTTTATGTTTGCTAAAATGTTCCAATAGTTTGTTATTGCATTAAATCGTATGTAAAAGCTCCATATCTCCGATAAGAAAGCAGATTAGATCAAGATCACCTCAGCGTTTGACATTGACATTGCTCGCGCGACTAACTCTAAGATATTAGTTGCACGACGAAAATGTTAGTCGCGCAACAAAATTGTGAAGGTCTACACGGTTTACATGTATATGGATTATAAGCTGATTGAAGATGGTTTAAAATTTATAACTATACAGTTATTAGGTGAAAATGTTTTTATATGCACGTATACGTCCGGCAATATTTGGTTTCGAAGCAATATAGCTTTCCGAAAACCACAGAACCTCAGCTGACGCTATTTCAATCTAATGCCATTCTATTGCCTAACGTACAACGAAATGTTATCCATCACTTATCAATAATACCTTACATCAACCCTCATTCCTTTTAATCCGCAGACTTCTAGTCTGGTCCATTATAGGGCCATCGTATACTAAGTACGGTTATTACGTTGATTAGGATGTACCCAATGAAAGGAGAATACTTATAACAAATATAGACATCCACATATATCAACCGACACTCGCATAAACTGAGCGAAACACGTATTTCATTGTAAGACTACTACTGTCTACGAACATTTAAGCGAGCACCGAAGGCGCGAGCAAAACAATTGTATAAATAACCATTTAAGTTCTAATGTCGGGCAAAAAGTTAGTCGCGAAGTGTGCGACCAACTTTGAAAAGTTAGTCGTGCGGCCCAAAAGTTAGTCGCATTTGCGACCCTGCGACCGCTAATGTCAAACGCTGTCACCTTTATAAATAAATATTCTGATCTGGTTAAGTCTAGAAGATTTAAGCAGGAAAAAGCAAGCTTTGATCATCAAAGTAAAAGTATCATATTTGATCTGCACTATAAGGGTGACGTCCCGCTTGCTGCAGGGATTCCACGTTGGCCAGCAACATTCAGTGTTTGGTCTTACCGAGGCTTCCTATGCGATATATTCTGAGACGGGTACACATAGATTGCACAATTTATAAAAACTCATACATGTATTTCCAATCATCATATCTAAGATCCGCCATAAATATTCTTTGGAAAACTTAGAACCAACCATTATAAGTAAAAACAACATGACACTATTAGAAAGGTTGCGTAGATATATAAAATCTGTCAAAAATCGGTTAGAATGGCGTAAATTTTATGTAAATAAAACACTAGCAAGCAATATGATTGGTTATTTTAAGGTCAAACAGGCTACTAACATTAATGTTTTTTTATATCCATCCAATCTCTCTAATAACAAACTCTATCTTGTGTAGTTCAAAACAAGTTTTTTTTTTAATCACACACAAAAAATTGTTTGCACAACCACTATGATATTCTAAATAGATCATTCTGAAAATTAATACCTGCTAGATAAAAACATTGTTGGTGTTATTCATAAAGCAATAAATAATTCAGGGTTTCACGAAAAATGACGGCCAACTAAGAGACTGCTTCCGCCTCTATAAGAGCCTATTCTTAAAATTAACAATAGGGTTCTTATTTTTTTAATGTACATAGTTAGATGTAATGCTTTCAATGTGTGTTTTCACATAATCTAACTCAATATATTTAATTAACGCTTGGCATTATTTTAACACTTAATTATAATATTTTTTCGGGTGTTAAGTATCATAGATTATATGGATATGTGAGAAAAGTTAGAGAAGTTAGAAAAGTTAGAGAAGTTAGAAAATCCACTAGAAATGCAATAGTTTAATGGACATAAACATTTTGTTGTTTTTGAATACCTCCGGGTCCTTTTTTCTTGATATCTGTCTGTAAAAAGCCGATTTTATAGGTTTTTTGTTAAAGTTTGTTTAACATTTCCATCGAATAAGGGATTGAAACTTTCGAGATGTAAAGCTAAAATACAAAAATTTAATACTTGTGGGAGCATTCGAATGGAATTGGAGTTTGAACCTATTCAAGAGTTGAACAAACGTGCGATGTGGCACGATACCACATTTTACCGCTCTTTCTTAAACTTAGCTTAAGAGTTAGTAAAATCCGCCCTCAAAGCTTTGGGTTGAAAAATCAAGTCAGGGAACCAGTAATTGTTATTTTGCTCTTAACCGGAAGTTCCGGTCACGTCCATCTTGAAAATTTCATCGGCGAAGTTTTGAGTAATTTTCCCTAAAATATACACATGTGATAGATAAATTTGATAGATTCTTTTAAAAAAAATCAAAACAGTGAGTTGTAATTCTTCAGATAGTGTGTTGTTATATTTCTTATTTTATGATTAATGGTCGTTTTATGAGGAACGTTGAGCTCGCGTCGTTTGAAAGGAAGTATTCTTCCAGACCAGTCTACGTCACACCATAGTTACGTCCCCCAAACAATTCGGGATTCAAAAAACTAATTGGACGAGAGATTTTACTTCCTAGATACTTCCCCCAAACATTGAAAAATAAATAGCTTGTGATTGGTCAATTTTAAAGATGGCGGACAGTGGTCCGCAAGAATAAAATAAGTTTCAATGAGATCCCCTGACATGTGACTCCATGTATATCATTCTAATGAACTCTTTTTTGTTGTTGAGCTTTCAGGAAATAAAACTGGTGATGAATGCATTGATTGCATGTTTATTCACTTTATCAAACACACTCATTAGCGATTGCAGAAGAATTCACTTTTTAGCTTACAGGATAACTTACAGGATCTCTTCTAGACGCAGGTCCCGTTGGACCTCTATATCCAGATTTTTGGCCATTTCATTCTGATTATATGCAAATTATTTACTGCAAATCAATTCACGAGTTCATGATTAACACATGTGAAGAATCTTTCTCACACATGCAACCCTCGATGTACTTGTGAAATTGTCGTTTCAGGTGACGTTTACGGTCGTACAAATGTCAATTTGTAAAAAAAGATTGCCCTGGCCCCTTTGGTGAACACATTTTATCACAAAAGCTACCCTGTTTTAGATTATTTAGCTAGGGTCCTTTTGGAATAGCCTTCTGTCAATTTATTATAATTTATAATCGATTATAGCATTTTACTTTTACGCACTTCTGTAACAATATGTAACATCGAATTCGTATATGTTTGTACACACTAACACAGATGACTTGGGAATAAAGAAAATCATGATTCATTAAATTTTGTCAGTAACTCATATACCCGTTTACTCAAACGAAGGCAAACACTTTAATTCAATCTGTTACAGACCGCGATGGCAGATGACTTCGATGTCGAAGCTATGCTGGAGGCGCCTTTTAAGCAGGTAAGGCACATTAAACAATTTAAACTGTTTAATATTATTAAAGATATGATAATAATGATTCTGGTTCTGTGTTTATATAATTGTGCATACTTATGATCTTTCTTAATACTTAACTTTCAAATCAAAATTATAAGCATGTTTTTACGAAAATGCTGTTGTTTCTTGTCAATAGATTCCATTGATTTGTCAAAAATCCAGCAATCTCAGTAATACAGAAAACGACCAGCTAGACTATGGCTGAAGGTAGTAGCATTGAGTTCAAATAATAATGTTTCATGTTCACTTGATGAATTTTATTGCCACATCGCTGCAATTAAGTAGAATTTATATAAATTGATCAAGAGTGATATACTTTCCCTCTTGCTCGTGAATGGCTTATCACTGTACTAATTTTCTCTTACAAGAACAATATCCTATTTATAGCTCGAACGAAAAACAAACATAGAAACGTTGAGTGGAGAAGTACTTTTCGAGAAGTTAAAACTTCAGTAGATGTAATGGTAACTTATGATTTAAAAATCTTTCTCCACTCAGCAAATGCTATTAGCCACTTTCTATCATTGAAATTATGCCATCCCTCTTCCCCAGGGTTGGCTAGCGATCGCAGAGGAGACCAGCGTAAGGAAGTACGGGCTTTCCCCTGACATCTACTGAAGAAGGACTCTTCACGCTCAATGGGATATAAAAAAGCCATGTATAAAAACGTGCTGTTGATCAAACTTGATATGTGTTGGGATGGGAAGGTTTCAAAATTGTAAGCAGCAGATGTAAAACTGTACATAAATGTCATGATATCTTCAAACTAAATTACATCTTTTTCAGCTCAACATTTTTGTACAGTTTGGGTATGGGTGTAATAAAATGTCATAAAATAAGCCTTAAGAAACGTCGTGCATTACAATGCATAATTGATAATTATACATGACCTGAAGACAATATTCGAGTCCGAAAATCATCAATATATTTCGATAACATTTTGATAGCACTTTCCTTAAAACTTCTTGGCTAGAATGGTCTTCAGGTTATGTTCTCATATTATGCAGTAATATTTCAAACACTATCCTCTCATTCATTGTAATTAGGCCCCAACCCAAAAGTTGGGGGCCTATAGAGTTGGGGTGTCCGTCCGTCTGTCCGTCCGTCCGTCCGTCTGTCTGTCTGTCTGTCTGTCTGTC
>LQRL01027260.1:0-10505 GCA_001703475.1 Hydroides elegans
CCTTAGTCATCCCAAGTTAAAACACGACATATTTTGGCAAAATTACATATGAATACATAGCGCATAAAAGGAGGAGCTGTGTTGTTGGGCGTCTGTTATGCAATCACAACTGGTTAAGATGGCCGATAAAGTCGGCCATATATGTCGAACTTGAACCCTTAATAGAGCATTTGCAACTTTTGAAAGAGACACCACTGTTGTTTAATCTATGATAGCTTCTTTCTATATTTATAAAATCTAACGAAATTTGACATAAATATGTAACGCTTCAATAAGATATAAGAATAGTTAATACCCATGGGATATTTTTTTATATATATGAAAAATACCTGGTGGTGAGTTTCTTTTTTGGCCGCGTTTAATAGTTATACATGTACAATTTCACATTTTAGTACAGAATCCTAATACTATATGTATAGGCTATATTTTATATACCCTACCTACCTACATGTAGTTCGAGCTGAAATAGACTACAATGTCGGTAAATAAAGACATGTTTTGATGAGAGTTTGGTGCATTCAAATACTTTAATTTCCCCAGTGCCATTCAATTTCATCCATCTTAATCGTATAATATATAAATATGTTTACATTCGAATATGTGTAAATATGTTTAGATATGATCCTCTTTTTTTTTACAGATTTGCACGAAGTTGACAAAATCGTGAAAACCACCAATCCGACATTTGAATTCCTGAACATCACCTGTAGCATTGGAAGTGACGATAAAACGCAACGTACTATCATGGGTCGCATGCCAACCAAATACGAGTTGCCACTGTCAAGGGCAGTTAAATATGTTTTGAAAACAGATGAGCAATATCCTCTAATCTACATGTCCTTAGATTTGGCCAAAAGCAAAGACCAACTGCTTTTGGACTTGTTTGAAGCTATATGCGCTAAGAAGGAGACGACGGTAGAACCCGATATATCTACGTTGCCATAAAAACTTGTCTGCTTATTTGAAAACAACAGGCTTTCTTAATGAGCGAAACCAATTGGAAGAACAATGTTAAGTTTTAAGTTTCGGGATGAATTTTTATATAGAGAACATTTAGATGCTACATAAATTAAATAGATATGTATTCCTGAGATATTATGTTATAGAATTCTGTATTTTAAAACAAGTTCACGTATTCAGGGGTATATCGCATTATTCTCGAGCAACTATGTATCTTTATTATGTGATTATGCATTAATCTGTTGCCACGTAAAATGGCTCTGTTTAGATAGATCATGGACGATTATGTAGGCCTTATAGTGCTTTTGTGAAATATCAAAAATGAATGTGATTTGTTGAATAGAAATATACTTTATGCAAGAGTTTAGATCTACCGTTTAGTTCTTTTCCTATGTTTTGCTATACCGCTTCATGGCGAGAAATTTGATAATTAATTGATTAGCTGTTATTTGAATGTTTTACATGTCATCATCCTTTACGGGGAATAATACATAATTTATGATTTAGTTTATTTCATTCAAACTTTATTACTGACCCTTATTTTGCATTTATGTGATATTTTCTATTTAACTCCAGATTTATACATTGTTAAATTATAAAATATAAACACTTTGTTGATCAAGCTTGTTATGATTTATTAATATTTTCTGATTTCTAGCTTAGGAAAACTGGGATAGTTTAAGTAAATTGAGTCATGTTTGCAATTTGATATGAACTGATTACGGAATATTTTTTTTATTCTCTTATAGCTGAAAGTGAAAACACGTTATATCTATTTATAAGATCATGAAAGAATGTATTTAAGGTAAATTTAGCAGCTGTATTCAGGGAACAACTTCTAGAAACCTAGTCTTATTTAATCTGTGATTTTGATGTCTCTTTTTCTTAAACTTTACTTTTTATTCATAAGATGTAAAACACAGAAATGTTTTTCTTTAATATTAAATTATGATGATTTTGTTCGCATTTGTTGGTATTTGTTTGTTGTTTATCTTTTATTTAATATACAAAATAATATTCAGGAATTCTTAACTATTTTTATTACCCAATATTGATGTTTTTTGTCATATTGTTTGAGACTAAAGAAAAGCATATAAAACTCCCAACTGGTAAGTTTAATATTCCATGATAAGATGTATCAACAAGAAGACAAATTCTTTTATTTTTTCTCACTTCTCATAAATTTTGAAATTTCTAAAAAGAGTGTACATTATGTAAATGGGTTGATGTTCAAACAAGGTCAGGTCCTATATGGATCCGTTTTTGTTCGCTGTCTGCTTGCAAGCGCATACAATGTATGATGGCTGAGGATTTGAGAATTCAGTTTTTATTGTATTGTTTGTATGTCCGATTTCAATTCGTCGTTCCTTGCAAACGAGTTGCGAATAAGTTCGGATTTTTCAAACAAAAAATGCGAAAGCGAGGCTGCATAAAACCGTTGCCATGGAAATGAGCACGAGGGCGCCGCCATTACACTTGTCCGAGTCACAGATGCACACATCTATAAACGGAAATAAAACATACATTGTAGGTATTCAATCATCTGTTAGAGTAATAAATTTGAATTTTACATTTCAAACGACGAATAGTATTCGAGATACTAAATATCAATAGTTCAACAATTTATGCCAAAACGATAATAATATATTTGTTCATACAAATTGATTTATTACATTGATCAGTGTACATAATTAAGATTAGATGTATGAAATAAGTGATGTTCGGTACACACCGGCATCCGCTATGGTCGCCCCACCGAAGGTGAGCGTAGACGACTTGCACTGGTCCTTCTTGACGTCGAAATCGTTGTAGGCGTCTTTGCTGGCACAGCCCCTTACTGTCTCCTCTTCTCCTGAAAATGCAAACCAAAACATTTGCAAAATCAGATGATCAACAGAATAAAGATTCCACTATATATAAGATGTTACGTGGCTCCATAAATAAACAACAACAAAAACCGTGTCCGCTTTTATCTGCAATATATTAGAGTATGGTTTTGGATGCTTAGTTGATCAATATTTCCGAGCAATTTTTATAACATAAAATAACTGCATTTTACGTTTTTGCGAATTATTCACTGCATTAGCATATCAATAAGATGCAAATCGTATTTTGATAAACTCACCGAGGAGTTCAAAGTTGGCCTTATAACACACATGACAGGTGTCTTTATCTTCACTTATGTAGCGATCCAACTTGTCGGTGTTGGGATTCTTCTCTTTGCACTTCTTGCCGTGAGTGGGCGTGTCGCACACGTAACATTCTAGTGCCAGAGCTTAAGAACATATCAACAATGAGTACCTGTATCCTATTAATCCGTGTATAACACCGATGTATAGCCCACATATCTTTAAAATCAAAGAATTAGTTTTAAAATTTGGTATTAAGCCCACATCGGTGTATAACCGAATTCATAACCTGCACTCTTAATAAATTATTTTAGGCGAAATACTAATAATACTCTTTATTCAATATAAGGGCCTGATTTATGTCAATTGTAATTGCCCCTCCCATGTCCTCATTTCGAATGCTCATAAATATATATATATTATATACTTATTAGTAATAATAAGAAATGCTATATAAAATGCACATACCTGAACTAATGAGCACTAAGAAAACAGCGAATCCGAGTTGCACGCGTTGCATTATGACTTCAAAATTAAACAATCGAACTGCAAATGATAATATCCTGAAATATACATACAGTTGAGCGGTAAACCATCAGTTAATAACTACATTCTTATAAATATGATAAACTTGCTGTACATCATGAGATTAATAATCTCAAAATATATCCGGACCGGGCTACCTACCTAAGCCTGGGTGAGAGTCGAAAATGAACAGTTTTTTTTCTTGTTTAATGACATGGCGCATTCTTTTCAAAGATAGATCGATAGAAAAACCTGTTGGTTATGTTTACATCATTAGTAATAAAACATAACACTTTTATCCTGGTTCATAATATAGAGCTTGATGAGTAATTCTTGTCCTATATTTCAAATAAAAATATGGCATGATTCCACGAATAATAAAATCTTAATTTAATAATTACTTAAAACTATTCCAAGACAAAATATAATCAAGCAATACATATAAATCCTACCTGTTCAGTTATCCTTTGGCTGGTCATAGGCATGTTCAATGATAAATGGGCTGAGTATTGAATTCTACTCTTATTAGGGGATCCGGTTATGTTAATACTCACTGAAAAGCTGCGTTCAACTCAACACATAGGTTTATTTGTGGTGACCTTCCGAAAAGAATGAATAAAAATAGAGTACAAAAAAGTGGTCTTTTGAACTGAATTTATTCTTATGCATTGATAACATATAAGAAGCGATTTGCATGGCCGCTCGCCGTTTTCACGAAAATGCTCATACATGTACATGTATAAATAATCGCAAGGAGCGATAAATCAGTTGGTCGTTGTGATTTCATTTATAAGGAATACGGGGAACATTGAAAGTGGCCATGAAAATAAAATGGTTTGATCACATTAGAATTGCTCTACGCGACTTAGATGTTATTGTCGGACGATTTTCTTTTGGTTGCAATTTTGTTGCAATTGAAATTTTTTCGGATGTATATTTTAAGACACATTTTCTCAGCAGACTCAGTTTCATATTGTTGAGAAAAAAACTTACAGCTGGCTCTCATTCGGACGTCGAAGGGTTTTGTAAGTAATAAAGGTTGGGGACATGGTTTTTCGATTAATAACTTCATAAAGATTAAGACATTTTTCATCAAACTATACACCAAAACTCAAATT
Organism: Hydroides elegans; assembly: GCA_001703475.1. Classification (NCBI taxonomy): domain Eukaryota; kingdom Metazoa; phylum Annelida; class Polychaeta; order Sabellida; family Serpulidae; genus Hydroides; species Hydroides elegans. The sequence continues at coordinate 4,733 of LQRL01027260.1, forward strand.
GGCTTCCCCCATTTGCGCTTATATTTTATACAATGCCGATATCTTTTTCAATATTTTCTTGATCCGCGTCTGTAATTTTCAACGAAATGATTTGGTCTGTCAGGGGTTCGATTACGTAGTTGCCGACCAAAAAACGAGTATACTTTAAACGTCATACTATAATAAAAGGTCACGCCAGCGGCGTTACTGCGATGCATTTTTTTGAAACCTGCATAACTGCAAACTCATGTAAATTTAAACAGGTCTATCTTAGAATATACCCTATACCCAACAATACATGGCATTGGAGCTATATCGTAACGTCGTTTTCAGACATCGACGGGATGTCACCTCACGGCTTTGTTAAGATGTCGCGGACGCCGAACATTTTTTGATCGGTTCCTATTTTCATGGTTGTCCCATTCGGGAAGACTTGGCTTAATCGATTTTCCATGTGTGGAACCTTGGATGCGTTTGAAGCCGGATATTATATAGGAACATGGAACACAATATAACAAATAATGAAATGGCAGCCAGATCAAACATGGATTAATTCCAGCTAGCTACCCTGATTATGGTTTTGTTTGAGTTGCTTTATAAGTCACAATCTTTTCATGTCGGTCATATTGTGTTTGCCAACAGAAACCATTCATTAAGTAACTACATATACATGGAGCATCTACAGATAAAATAATAGTTGCTATTTGCTGATTGAATTGACAAAAACTTGTCACAAATTGCATTTTAAAAAGTTAATTATTTGTCAGGAATAAGGAAAATAAGGAAGACCCATTACCCATTCTATAAATGTATGTACAAGTATATCTGACGCATGAACCAGTTAGAAACATTTTGCGAATAGACCGGTGTCCTCCAATTTGTAGATGATAGAGCCTAAGCTCGGTGTCTTTATTGAGTTAGAATTCTAGTTGGTTAATAAAATGTTATGGACAATAACTTATTTGTACAGGTTCATGTTTAAAAGTTAAATATTATTTACGACTTTCTGAACGATTATAACTTAAGCTCATCATGTTTACTTATAAAATTATGAGCAATCTTTGCATAACATTTTCAACCAATTTGATGAAATTAGAAATCTCTGATTGAAATGTGACCTTTTTTCTCGCTAGAGGGCAATTATAGCGAAATATGTGGAGATGGATCACTTTCGAGGAATGCCTCACGATTGCGGGCTCTTAAAATGCACACATATTTTCAATCAAATACATGGTACTTTCTGATCGGAAAATAACAATATAATTCGTAGTAAGTGAATATATTATAAGATTACCTATTTAAATAGAGACGATCGGGTTAACGTGGATCAATTTTTATTTTGTATTCTAATCTTAACACATTTTGGCCCAATTCATACATTCAATAACAACAATCTTAAATTGAAAAGTATATTCAGTAATTTATTTCAAACACATCGTATAAAAATATAAATCAATCACACAATTAAAGAAAATAATAATTTGATATATTACACAGGTTATACGCTTTCTATATTAATAATGTTCATAAATATATCACACAGATAACGACACGTATGGACTATTTTACATAGAGTCTAGTTGGATAACCTAAAGATTATGCCTTATAATTTAAGATTTTAGAATCTATAAAATAAGAATAGTGTAAATTCGGACTTCATAGACTCGATGATCAATTGTCTCAGTTCGCAATTTTTCAAAAGGCTAGGTCAACCTTATCTTTTTCAATCACTATAATCGTTTAAGGGCCTGAGTGTTCACATGGAAGCGACACGCGACAATATACTTATATGCTCTTTATAAATCTAGCGACAGAGCATCGCTAATTTTATAAAGAACAAATAAGTATATTGTCGCGTGTCGCTTCCCGTGTGAACAAGCCCTTAATTTCGATAAACATTGTTGAAATGAAAACGATACGATAAAACTTGTTATTTGTATTATTTCAATACAGTTTGATTTTTATGTAAATGTTAAATTCGTCGAATTTAGAAGAGGAACTTGACGACCATTGCAATGAAGATCGTTGCCATTGACACCGCGATGTGTTGCGCTCCGTTGCACTTGTCCGAATCACATACGCACAGCTCTGTACAAAACAAAATGATATCACATAATGCATAGACTACTCCATACATAATTAAGAAAAGTAATTAATCACACGCCCCTCCTGGGATACTTGTACCCGGTATAACCGTAATAATATCGATATTCCTTATGAACTCGCCGAGTGTATTTTCTGGTCACGTAGAATTCTAACAAGTGCACAGAACAAAGAAACCCAAATATGATTCGTATATGAGGGATTTTCCTGAATATTAGAATTTAGATTATATGTTTATATACCAAGAAGAGCCAATAAGAACCCATTAAAAAATTAGAGTATATAGGTAACTCACTTGCGCCGTCGTCACTGCCAATGGTCACGGTGCCACACTTGTCCTTCTTGACGTCGAAATCGTTGTACGAGTCCTTGCTCATGCAATTTCGCGACGTCTGCTTATCACCTAGCAACCAAAATATTTACGTTCTATTTATTGTCGTCATGGTCAATATGAATTGGGAAAAAAAACAAATTCTTTCTTCAAACAGCGATATCAATATATATCGTTGACACACAAAAATATCATTAAAAGGTTTTATTTCGCAAACATAAAGAACTGTAAAATATGCGGCTACGAGAGCAGCAATAGTTATATCATCCACTCCCAGAGCTCTTTCCTCTGTATCCGTATCTATAATAACACTAAATTGTCTGTACTCGCACTTACCACTTCCGTCTTCATAGGTCGCTTTCTGGCATGCGTAACACGTGTCTTTGTCGTCACTGATGTAACGGTCGAGTTTGTCCGTCTTGGGATCCTTTTCTTTGCATTTGTTGCCATCGTCATCCGTGTCACAGACATAACATTCCAGCGCCAGACCTGTACAGGGATAAATAATTATATAAAATACTTGAGATATCTAATACTGATGGGTCAAAACAGGCCATTTGGGATTGGATTCCATGATTTAATGATCCCTTGCCAGGTGAAAAGTTTTTCCTAACTTTTGCACTCCAACCAAAGATGTTTTAACACATTCCTTGTAGAAACTCGAATAAAAAATCCAATTTGTAAAAACGCAATAAACGCGTTTTGGGTTCCCAATGAGAAATACATATAGGCCGAGGTTACATAGAACTTTTTAAAAAAAGTTAGCAGTTATTTACGCGAGCTATTTTAGGGTGCAGTCATCGGGCAGCGGCATATTTGCCGCAGACCCCATTGTTTGGTATAAAAGATCTGCGGCGTGGCGGCGTGCAAGTTGTTAAACTTGAGCAAAAAGAAGCGAAAAAAACTTAACAATCGAGTTTTTCTTCCGTTTCCTTTACAGTATTTCAAAAAGAGTTTAATGACATGCATGGTGTCAAACAAACTCAAATGAATTTAATTATGGTAAAATTCGCGCATAAAAAAGCCGCTTTTTTCCAAGCTAGCAGTTTCCTCTGGCTTTTTCCTCTATATTATAGCAAGATTGACGTGAAAAACGCATTTTAACCACTTTTGACTGGAAAAGCTCGCGTGAAAAACATCTACTGCTTTGTTTGACACGAGTTTTTATAAAGAAAATAGAGAGAACTAATTCCCGACGTGAAAAACAGCTAGCTCTGTGTAACCAAGGACTAAAAATCATTTATTAGGTAAACAACTAAATAACAAACAAGCTTCCCGTGTGAACAGGCCCTAAACAGGTAAATTAAGGGCCTGTAACGAGTCAGGAACGTTCCAAAATGGTGCACAATTAAGGGTCTGGCCACATTGGATATTTTTCATTGTAGTTGTTATGGAAACGTGTCTAGATTTTAAAATGCAACGAGCGATTAGGAGTTGCCCATAACGAATTCATCAGAAAATAATTGTCGTCAGAGAAAACTTTAAATATTATGTGTCCTGAGTAGAGAATGCCTAAATACCACGAAATGTAACGATGCCCTGACAGCTTTAAATGTAAAATCTAATTTTAGGGCATTTATTTTATGTACACGTACATGAAAGAAGTATTAAGAGTACGAGCTCTATCACCATTCAAAAGACGAACATTATCTGAGCGAAGGTAAAAACCAAATGAAAGCACAAAATAAAGACATTGTTATTTGCTTTTTTTTTAAATATAAGAAATACATTTCTTTAAATCTTTATTTTTACTCACCGCAACCAATGAACATGAAACCAACGACTAGTAATATTTGCATTCGGTCCATTTTTGTTGAGTTGGCCTAAAAGGGGAAAAAGCATGTATTGTATTCATTACCAATATTTTTTGTATGTTTATATTCATTATCAATATTTTTTTCTTTGAACAAAATTAGAAACTTCTTATTTTATTTTGCAACATTATTGATAATTGGCTCGGGTTATTGGGTTTGTGTATCAATAAAAATATGAATATTTCCTACAATGTCAATATTATTTATTTGACAACACCTATAACATTTCTTTAACTAGCTGCTCTAGCTTCCGATAGTTTCAGATATATTTTTATTACCACAGATGATTTGTTTGGATATTTCAAATAAGTTAGATAATAATATACTCGAAAACCCATTCAATGATTCATACCAAAAACACTTACCTTGTTTTTTAATGATATCAATCTCCTGGTTGTAAGGTCACTTTGCGAATGAATGGAATCTGGGATAGCTTGGTACCTAAATAATCCTTTATTCAACAGGGTTGCTAAGCTCCATAACAACAATGTTGTTGAGTCTTGGATACGGCAAACTTGCCTTGATTGTTAAGCCATTTGCGTATCGATAATGTTTTGGTACATTATGGGGCTATTCAAATTGGCAGATAGTTATGTAGATGTGGCCGTTCAGACCCAGGCTATTATTTAGATATAAGTCATATATATACTGATTACAGGAATACTTGAGGGTTCGTAGGCACGGATTTTAACTGATAACTAACTCGATCTTCGGTTGGTTTAAAGAAAGGTTTAGTTGGTTTACCGACCAAAGATCATTGATCTAATTGGAGAGTAGTTCTTTATTGAAGAGTATATTGAGGACACACTCTTCAGAAAATTTTACTAGAAACTATCATGATGTCCAACTAGAAGCTGATCAAAATTCTTCCAAGAATGTGCAATCGAAGCCCTCTTTTTAAAAACATGATATGATGAAATTTGGATATTTGGCTCCATTTAACCCAAATACAGAGTGATGAAAACGAACATTTTCTTGGATATTGTTTTCTAATATAAGCCAATACAGTAATATGAACTTACATTTCCTTATGAATTTAAATGCCTTACGATCAATTGAGTAAATCTTGCTAATTCAACATGATTATTTGGTTTTCGCCTGTAGCTTTTAGCATCTTCAAACATCAAATCGATTCCTTTTGAAAAATATGACATTTTATTTATCAATGAATAAAACTGTTCGGAAAACAGCTTTACAGAAAAAATACAACCCCTAGATCAAACAACTCTGGCATCAGTCTTCTCAATTATATCATAATTTCCTCTGATTTACATCCAGTGGCTCTGATAAAATTTATATTCAATTTAAGAAATTGTCAAGACATAAACAAGAAGAATCTCAAAGAAATCATGATTCATATATTGAGTCTATATTGAGTCAGTGAAACCAAAAATATGGAATGCATTGGCCAACGGCACCCCTGTTTAGCTTGTCACTATACAGTAAATCCCAGTACCGAGGGATCAAGAGGCGGGGCACGAACATCGAAGAGTTAATCCAGAAGAAGAGAAACGGAAGGAAAGAATAAACTGGCCAGCACAACGAG
>LQRL01027262.1:1361-26122 GCA_001703475.1 Hydroides elegans
AAATGAAAATTCATTTGCGAACAGTTTTTTTTTCTTAAATAGTATACAACCTTCAAAATGTTAGTAATATTATACTAATAAGATACATGTTTAACAACCTCATCCCATGAAAAACAAACGAAACGTTAATAAACAATTATTAACTGCAATTTTGTATCTTATCTAATATGAATTCCAAATAGACGAAACGTCAAACAAAATACAAACAGTTGAATGGTATATCGGAAATAATTAGTGGTGATTGAAGGTGACCTGGTGCGTCTTAAAAGGGGGAAATACCCAAGTTCCAAACAGCCGACTTTAGTATGATGATCAAATTTGGAAAAGTTCAGGATATTCATCAAGGAAACTAATTCCGCATCAAATCTAAAGGGTTAAAGTACAACATATCATAATATTTTGATAGAATTATTGAGGAGGGAAGAGTTTAAATAAATACGTTAGATCAACGAAATGGTTCGTACATAGCAAGGAAGGGAAATCATAAATATGAATCACATGCGAAATTGAAAAGAAAATGTCAAGGTACATAACTAAGCAGGCATGCAAATACAATAATACGGGTACATCATAGGTGACATGAATATGAATCATCAATGGGAATCTTGACTACGGACACATTATGATTAATAAACAAAGCCATCTGGGCAACTCTCTGGGGGACAAAGTATCTTTTCAAAGTTCCGAATCTGACGAGGGTATATATCTTGACTACATTAGACACCTTATCTCGCAGATATCTTGTAGGAAAGCTGAAATCGGGGGTAGGGACGGGTTCGGGGTAAGGGCAGAGGATACTTGGGGGGAGTTTTCGGATTTGAGCCTTTTACGAGGAGATGGCGTGATCCCATGTTGAGGACAGCCGGGGTTCACGAAATTGTGAGGTGGCTGTTGGCATACATTGCATTCAGTCGTTGACGTTTCCTTATCGTTGTTGCCATTTACACTGCTTTCATATGCGATATTCAAATGCGATTTATTCTTTGGTCTCCTAATTCTAGTTTTTGAAGGTGGTTTCTGATCCGCACCTATCATATGAGCGGTGTCCTTCTTTGGTTTTACCGCAATGTCTACGTTGGTATTCGTCGTAAGAAGCTCCCTGTTTACAGGTTCATCTAGATTGGCTTGATCAAGGTTAGTGATTATATTTTCAAGGTCACTAAACAAAGAAGCATCAATTGTTCTTTCAACATGTAATCGACTATCAGTTGTTCCAGAATTCTCTATTTGTCCCTTATTCAAAGACGCATGAGCAACAACATGTGGTTGTATCAACGTCACTCCAGCTTCGACATTTTCAACTTCCGGTATTTCATCACTTCCTGAGGAGAAAACGGCATTTCCGGTCCCTCTGAAATCCACTTCCTGTTTCGCAATATCACTTCCGGAAGAGAAAACCTCATTTCCGATTTCGCTAAAGTCTTCCTCTCCAGTCATCATCACGCCGGCAATCGTTTCATGACTCGAATTCAAATCGCCCAACGAACCAACGCGCATACGGAATTGCGTATACTGTGGCTGCTTATAGTCATCACCCATTTCCTCTTCCCCATCTCCAACACTATCTTTATCAGTGACATCCTTTGTCTCATCTTCCCGCGAATCTGCTTTAGCGTCTTTTGGGTAAAACGGACGAACATAATCAGTGGTCGCCTCAACCCGCGAAACTTCGGTAGCATCTTTCTGTTTGAAAGAACTAAACGCTTCTTGATCTCGCCGTGATTCGGCAGCTATTGGATCTTGTGAGTGAAAAGGACTTAATGCCTCGCCCGCGACCACCTCCGATAGCTGATTAATTGCGGTCAAGGTCAAATTCAGGAGTTCGTTCAATGGCTTTGTATTATGGGGTGAGCATTGAGCTGCAATGGTAGCGGCAGAAACAGGGCTTAATGGTGAGAGTGCGGAGAGTTGCGTGTTGTTTGCGTTTTCAAAGGTAACATCGACGCTCAAAGGTTTGGAGGTAGATTGGGGTATTGCGCTGACGTTGAAATCATCTACACGCGCTGGTTTACTAACATATTGTGAAGTGTTAATTGAAACCTCTGTTCGGGGACTTGCTTCATTCATTGATTCAGAACTTTCATAAATTTCCGGGTTGGTGTTCGATTCATTTTGCTCTTGCAAGGAACCAACACGCATTCGTATTTCCGTATACACTGGCTGCTTAGCTTCTTCATTTCCTTCATTCTTCTTATCCGGGTCGAAATACGGATTACACATCTCACCAGTGATATCCTGACTTAGCTCACCAAGCAACGTTTTGGTGGTTGCTAAGAAATCACCCATTTGTTGACAGGCGTTGTCAGGTGTTTTGGTAACCATGGTCATTTTGGTTACAGGTCCGTCAGGTGGTTCAGGCTGGGTACCTAGCTCGTGGTTATAGAAGATAACATCGCTCCAAATATCGTGAAGGACAACACTGCAATCCTTAAGTGGTGTATCTCCTTTATTTTGAATTGGCGATTCACTCAGGCTTTTATCAGGCATGTCTCCTTTATCCACTAGGTCAATACTGCGATTCTTCGGTTGTGTGTCCCCAATATTTTGGATTGTTTCGCTTCTTAGGCTTTTGTTAGATATGTTTTCTATATCCTCCAGAACGACGCTGCAGTCCTTCAGTGGTGTATCAATATGTTGCAACATCAATTCTGGATTCGGGCTTCTGTTAAGGGATTTTCTGCCTCTGCCTTTCGGATTCGGTGTACTTGACATTAAGCAGCCTTCTGTGGTTGGGTCGGGATGTTCACTCAATAATATTGAATCGTTGCAGTTCATTGGCAAATCAGAGAGTTGATCTTCTCTATTTTGAGATAACAGACTAGAACCAGCTTTACTGTCGTCGCATTTGCCATCCGCAATGCACTCTGCGGGCTCTGATCGCCTATCCAACTTTTTATCGATACCATAAGAATCAGTTTCCGATAATTGGACAGATTCATTTTGCTGATGGCTCTTAATATGGCTCGTTTCTATGTTTCTGTTTTGGTTAAGGCTTTTCGGTGTACTGGACATTGAGCGGTCTTCTCTTGGTTCGTCTTGTTGAGGGCTCACAAAATGGCTAGTTTCTGGTTCCACATTTTGACTTGGCACTGCAACAGGTGGATGAATGAGATCCAGCCATTGTGCTTTGCTTAAACCCTCATTCGTGCTGGCCGATTTGTGCTGACGTTGAGTTCTTTCCGTTTCGTCGCTTTTACTATATGTGCGAGTTCTGTAATGTTTGAACGCCGACATGTTTTCAGATGAAATATCAATGCTATCATCAATGCTATCATGATCTGTTTTTGCTATGTCAGTTGGTTCGTATTCCGGAGCTGAGTGTTCATTGTTGTTAACAACTTCTTCGGTTTGTTGTTCAATTATGCTGTTAACTTGCTGAGGATGGTGTTCATTGATGTTTTCTTCTCCTGGTCCCTGGTGTTCATTGATACGATCTGCATTTTGAAAATGATGCGCATTGCTGTGTTCTTCTTGAATCTGATGTCCTTTGTTGTATTTTACTTGCTGATCCTGGTGTTCATTTATGCTGTCTCCTTTCTGAGTCTGGTGTTCATTGATGTCAACTACTCTCTCAATCTGGTGTTCATTGGTGTTAACTTCTCTCTCAGCCTGGTGTTCATTGATGTCATATTCTCTTTCAGTCTTGTGCTCATTGATACTACCTTCCTGCGTATCCTGATTTCTAATGGTATCATCCACTAGCTTGGGCTTGTGTTCAAGTATTTTGTCTTCTACCTCAGTCTGGTATTCAATCAGTTGCTGAGCGTGGTGTTCAATATTTGTGTCGTGCTGATTTCTGTAATTTTTCACTGTTTCTCCTCTTTGTAGCATAGCAACTGGCCCTGAGATGAGTTTTGCACACGAGAGATTGATTCGAACCACATCATCCTCAGCCCTATTATCATCAATGTTAGAATTTGACGCGATTATTTTGGTTGCGTCGTTTTGTAATACAGCATCACTATTGCCACGTAAATCTACTGATATATCATAAGACTCATGTTCCGAAATGTCAACCGCTTTATCTGGTACCCCTTTCTGTGTTTGTATTTCTTGGATGGCTCCGATTCCTTCAAATTCGATTTTCTTTTTAGCGCCGGCTCCCTGTTTTGTATTTAGTTGCCGCTTCTGATATATCACATGGGACGAAAGTACACTTGTACTTTGCGACGAAAGTACATTTGCACTTCGTGATGAAAGTACATTTGTACTTTTAGACGAAAGTACATTTGCACTTCGAAAAGAAGGTTCGCTTGCACTTCGGTGACTCATTTTTGGTTTCTTTTTTGCTGTCACGGCGGGTAGACAATTATCCGGCTGAGTCAGTATTTCTTCAAATGTCAATTTTCGTTTGACCACTTCTACATTGCCATGTTCATCATTGGCTTCTTTAGGATTACCTTGCTGCAAAGTTGGTTTTGTAGCCCTAGATTTCTTTGCTTTATCATTCGCTGTTCTTTTGTTATTCTGTGTTGTCTTCCTGGATACCGTTACTTGTCGCCTTTTTGGCAATACCTTCGGTGATTTAGGGCGTTTTATATACGCGGATTTGGCGGCATGTTGTTTGGTAGTACATAAACCTTCGTTATCTTCTTTTCGTTTATTCGAAGCCCTCAACTTAATCTTTTTATCAGCTTGAAGCTTTTGCGATGCCTCTTTTATAGCATTTAACAGCGGTTTGGACGCAGCGGGTGATTTACATTTCTTGGACATATCTCTGTGCTTAGGTTGTCGCTTTTTAGATACTTTCGAAGCATTTTGTGATACTTTCGATGAATCATTGACTTGACTCTTACTTGCCTTTCCCTTTGGTGCGGTTTTGCTATGTTTCTGTGTTTTCTTGTCACCTTTTCCATAGAAAGATTTTGTCAACACAGCAGTTTTTGTTGGTTCCTGAAATTCAGTAGAATATTCCGACTCAACTATATTGCTTTTCGATTGTTCTGTTAATGTGCCTGGCTTGCTATGTGTTTCGTCTGTCGCAATCGGCGAAACTTCCTTTTTTGTCTGACCAGATGTACGCATTACAAGCATATGTATCTTATCCTGCGTGTTGGGCTCACTGTCACTTTGTATATGCAGCTTTCGCTTTCGCGATTTCTTCAGCATGACCGAATCCATGACAAAACCACGCGCCGCCACTACACGTCGTTCGCGCTTTTTGAAGGGCGGTGTCGGTTCTTCTTCTTTAGCCGCGACGTCATCATTCTGTTCGATCGACCCTTGATTCTTTACAGGTTCATTTCCCATGTTCCAACTATTGTTGAACGATACGTCGCTAGGTGAATGGATTATTTTACCATGATCTGATGGTGCATTTTTGTTAACCTCGCTTGTCGTCGTGTTCATTGTACTTTGATGACCCGTTGATGCGCTTTCATTTTCAATGGTATTTCCAAGTCTACTGTCTATATTGCCTTCTGTTAGTGCTCGCTTTTCTGATTCACTCATAACATCTTTATAGTTGCCAAAAACGTCGTCGCTTATCAGTTGAAGTGGGATATGCATCCATACCTGTATCTCCCTATTATCGCCCTTAGCGATTGACCAAATTGCTGTTTCGCGTCGGCCACCTGTGACATCTATTTGAGACGGCACGTGACCAATGTATTGATCTCCAATAAAGTCCACGTCATTACGAGACAGTTTCCTATTTTGCATTTTCTCCAGTGTCAGTATCGGAGGTGACAAATCGCTCCTTGTTGTGACGTCACTGAGTACATCATTATCTTTGTGATTTTGATACGCAGCGACGGGACTTAGAGAAGGAGCTTCATCGCTATCCAATGAGACGTCGTCGGATACCAATCCAAAGGTACAGTGATCAAATTCCGCACTAGAGGAGTCCCATTGGAGTTCTTGCCATTCGTTTTGGTCAATTTGTCTATTCTCGGTCATAGAATCAGCTTTATCAATTACGTGCGGATGATTTTCTCCCATTGCATCCACATCTGGGGTGGTGTCCCTTTCTGAGAGTTGTATTTCGTCAACGCTATTTGCAGGTGATATTCCAATCGAATCGTTTGCATGACTAGGTTTGTCAAGACAGATTTCAATATCCTTGTTTTCTTCGACGCAAACCAATGTCGCATGGGTCTCCGGTACTAACCAGAATACACAGCAACTATCGCTTTCCGGATTCTCATCGCAATTCGAGTTACTCTCCTGGTCGCTGTGCATATTTTGATCTGATTTCTCAGATGACGGGTTATCTTGTCTCTTTCGTGTATTATCATCCCCTTCGTTTTTGGCGGCACATGTTGATTGATTTTCATCATCTTCTTCCATATCTTCCAGACCATCCTGCTTTTGTCTGTTTGGTTTTCCAATTATGTACTCATTGCCCTCTTGATCAGTGTGTATATTTTCATCCGATTTCTCAGGCGGCTTGTTATCTTGACTGTTTGGTATATTACCCTGTTCGCTTTCGGTACGAGTTGAGTTGTTCATCTTTGCTATATCAGTTTCTTCTTTCATACCTTCAAAACAATCCGACGTTTGTTTGTTTGGTTTTCCAAATATGTACTCATCAGCATGTGGTAAAGAACGGTGTGACACATTCTTATAACCACTGGAATAGCCAGTTATTTCTTCCATTTCAGATAAAAGGCCCTGCTTTTGTTTTGAGTCATCAACTGTAAACTCATTAGCAGCGTGTGTAGAACCTCGAGGCTCATTTTTATCTTCCATTTCTGAGAAAACGCCCTGCCTTTGTATTTGTGCTGTTTCAATCATATACTCATGAGCAAATGGTATTGAATTCCGAGACTCATTTTGATCTTCCCTCTCAGATAAACCGCCTTGCTTTTGTTCTTGTTCTTTTACTGTTTCAAATATACACTCGTCGGCATCTGATATCAACCTTTTAAACTCATTTTCCTCACGGGAGTTTTCATTCGGCGTGTCGTGCTTTTGCTTTTGTCCTGTTGCTGTCTCAATTATACACCCATCGTTATCTGGCATAGAACTATGATACCTTTCATATCGGGAGATATCGTTCGGAGTCCCTACTATAAGTGCATTTGAGTCACGCTCCAGTCCGGTAAGCATGTCTTCAACTAATCTGTCATGATGTGTGTTATCCCGAATATTCAGCATATCATCCCCTTTGTTTTTGGCACATGTTGAGTGACTTTCATTTGGTTCGACTGAACAGCATGTCGCATCTTTTATACCTTCCAAACCATCCTGTGTTTCTTTGTTTGGTTTTCCCATTGAGTACTCATCTGCATCTGGTATAGAGCTTTGAGACTCCTCTTGATCACCAATTGCTGCCTCTAAATTCGGAATATCGTTAATAAGCACATTATCGAAGCCATAGTTATTCACAACGGTCGAGGTCATTAACATATCTCCCAGTGATTCTTCTTCCATCAGAATAGTCTGGTCAGTGGTAGTTGCAGTTTTGTGATCAATTTGAAGTTCGTTAGGTGACTCAACATTCGACATGTCGTCAATTTTCTGATCAGCTTGTATTTCATTATTTGATTCCATTGCATTCAACATGTCAGTGTGGGATTCGTTCTCATTTAAAATATCAGAAATATTCGAAACGCTTTCACCTTCCGGTAAATTCGTGTCTATGTGGTCATTTTGGTTGTTTTCGATTGTGTTTTCCGGTGGTTCAAACGCCTTTTTGCCTATTCCGGGATTTAATTGGTGAAACATTTCTTCACGCTTGTTTTCGCTCGGATCAAGTTCAACAGAAAGAGGGATGGTATAGCTGATATACATATTATCAGATAATGTATCGGGATTTTCTGGCTCATCTTTGTCTGTTTTTCCTGTTTTATGAACATCTGCTAGGGTGGCCTTATGGACGGATTGCAAACCATTTGAATCTTTGCTACTTCTAGATTCGTTTGAGATAAGGACCGCTTCTGTAATATCTTCAACCGTTTGACCAGAGTCATTTGAATCAGCGCTATTTGATATATCGTTGATGTCAAGGGTTGAATCGCTTTGTTTCTTGCCATTCGTAAAATCTTTCTCAATACATGGATCACGAACGCTCTCACTATCTGCACTTTCAGGAAAATCATAACCAATTTCAAACTCTTTTTGCCCCAGTGGCGATGTCTCGTTAGCAAACTTGTTATCGCACTTTGCACCAACACTATCACTTGTCGGGTCTTGTCCTATTTGCTCTTTTTGTATTGGGCTTTGCCTCGTTTTTGCGTGCTTGTCTATTACACTTGCAGTACATAAGGCATCACTTGAATTCGCCGAATCTGGCCTTGTATCCTCTTCCTTTATTGTTTGCGACATTAGTTCTTCTTCCATCGTTTGCGACGATGTTTCTTGTTCATTATTCTGAAGCCTGTTGTCCTCTACCACCGTTTGCGATTGTGTATCTTCCTCTACACTTCGAGACCTCGTCAGCCCGCTTTTCTCTTGTTGACCCAACTGTTCTGACCTGGCTCTTCTCGCTCCTCTCAAAACCCGTCTTTTCTCTCGAGACGTTGCTACCTCTTTCTTAACGACCGATGGATCCACGAACATCCGTATTAAGCCCTGATCCCGTTCGCTTTTCACAACGACGTCCTCAATGTACTGATTGCATAGGCGCGAATAGGAACGCGTTAAACGACGTCGTTGCGCGTGTTGCCATAGCAACGTATCATCGCCCATGACGTCACTTTGACGACGTTTTCGTTTCCGGGGTGTTTGTTGGCCATCCTTAACGTTTGGCGATTTCGCCGTGGTAGCAAATTGAGCTTCGTCGGTTGAAGTCAATATTACATTTAGAGTGGTGCTGTCTTTTCTTTTGCGCCTCTGGCTTCGTTTTCTGCCTCTTTTGCGTTGAGATTTCGGTGTCGCATATTGAGACTCTTCGCTTGGGCTCAATGCCTCAGGTGTGTTTCTGGCTGAGAGGAATTTTTCCTTTGCTTGTTGAAATTCTTGCTCGTCTAAAGCGACTGTCGGTTGGAATTCAGGGCAGCTTTCCCACAATTCCAAATCGGTGACCGGAAATTGGTCATTGTGCCATATCCGGTTTCCGGTGGAGGTAGTTTGCAAACCGGAAGAGGCGAGATCTGATAAATTATTGGTAGTAGAAATTGGGATAATTGTGCCGATGATTCTTTCTCCTTTATCCAACGTTGGAAGCAGTTCATTGTTCTCTTTTTGGTTTTGATTTGAACATAGTTTGCTTATAACAGTGTCTTTATCGAACTCGGTTGGGGTTTGGATCTGTGACCGTTTCGGTTTGCCTATTTTGACCTGCGTTATGATCACATCGGGATCGTTGTCATTAGCGTGAAAATGACCATGTTCAGTTTCCTTATGACTTTCTCCATCGACTTTTACTTCTATGATTTCAACTTCGACTTGGCTTCCATCTTGCTTTTCATTATCGACCTTGACGCTTTTATTATTTTCACTGACGTAGACTTCTTTCCCTCTTTCTTCAAACAAGTTCAATTCTTCTTTTGTATCTATATCGTTCCTTTCACCTACGATCTCGATTCTTCCCTTTCCAATATTACTTTCTTCTTCATTATCGTTCTCTTTTCCTTCAATGTCGTTCATTTCTTCGAGATCGGTTCGTTTAAATGTGATCTCGAACCTTTCTTCTTCGATTTTGTTCCTTTCATCGTTGATACCATTAAAATTTTCTTCTATGATGTTCTTTTCCTTTTCAGTATCGTTCTTTTCCTCTTCGATATCTAATCTTCCCTCTTCAATATTCCTTTCATCATCGATATCGTTCTTTACCTCTACCATTTTGTTGATTTGTTCTTCGTTCACGTTGCTCTCTTCTTTGATCTCGTTCCCATCCTCTTCAAAATCGTTCCTTTCCTCTTCAACATCGTTCCTTTCCGCTTCAGTATCGTTCTTTTCCTCTTCCATATCGTTCCTTTCCACTTCAATATCGTTCCTTTCATCTTCAATAGCATTCCTTTCCTCTTCAATTTCTTTCCTTTTCTCTTCAAAATCGTTCCTTTCATCTTCAGTATTGTTCTTTTCCTCTTCAATACCGTTCCTTTCTTCAATATTGTTCTTTTCCGCTTCAGTATCGTTCCTTTCCTCTTCCGTATCGTTCTTTTCCTCTTCAATACCGTTCCTTTCTTCAATATTGTTCTTTTCCGCATCAGTATCGTTCCTTTCCTCTTCCGTATCGTTCTTTTCCTCTTCAATATCGTTCTTTTCCGCTTCAGTATCGTTCCTTTCCTCTTCAGTATCGTTCATTTGCTCTTCAATATCGTTCTTTTCCTCTTCCATATCGTTCCTTTCCACTTCAATATCGTTCCTGTCATCTTCAATAGCATTCCTTTCCTCTTCAATTTCTTTCCTTTTCTCTTCAAAATCGTTCCTTTCATCTTCAGTATCGTTCTTTTCCTCTTCAATGCCGTTCCTTTCTTCTACAATATCGTTCTTTTCCGCTTCAGTATCGTTACTTTCCTCTTCAGTATCGTTCTTTTCCTCTTCAGTATTATTCTTTTCCTCTTCAAGGTCGTTCCTTTCCTCTTCAATATCGTTCTTTTCCTCCTCAGTATAGTTTCTTTCCTTATCAATATTCCCTTCTTCTTCTATATTGTTCCTTTCGTTTTTCATTGCGTTTTTCGCGTTCCTCTCTTCTTTAAAATGGCACCTTTCTTCATCGTTCGTTTCTTGTTCAATATCGTTCCTTTCTCCTTCTAACTCTTTCCCGTCTTCTTCGATTTGTTTTGCTTGTTCTGCGGCATCAAACCATTCTTCTTCTTCTTCTTGATCTGTTTGTTGTTGTTCTTCTTCATAAACTTTTTGCTTTTTTTCTTTGTCTTCTCGCAAATCCTCTTGCACTTTCTGCTTTTCTCCTTTTATTTCCTCTTCAGCTTCCTGGCTGTTTTCAAAGACTTCATGTTGTACTCCATCAGCTCCTTGCATTTCATGTCTGTCGTCTTCAACTTCTCCTTCATCAAAGTAAGTATCAGTCTTCATATGGGTCTTTGGTGACTTAATTGGCGGCGAGGCCTTTTCATCAACCTCCGAGGTTGTTGCCGCAGTGTCCGCCATCTGTGTCTTAAATGCCATCGCCCATGCCTTTCCTTCAGCACCCAAAGACAATATATCGATCTCAACTTCCTGGCTTTTTTCAAAGACATCATGTTGTTCACCATCGGTTTCTTGTTTTTCAAGTTTTTCTTTTTCAACTTGGTCCTCCATGTATGTCTCACCCTCTATTTTAGCCTTCTTATGCGGCGTGGTCAATCCCTTTTCCTCAGAATCGAAAGACAATACATCGACCTCAACTTCCGCATCAGTTGACATCACGTGGTCAATCGCCTCGTGACCTTGGTGGTGATCACGTGCTACAAGGTCACGACTTTGTTCCGGTGAAAGGTCACTGCATGGTTTGATTTGCTCCATAGGGGTATCCGTAGATCCATTTATTGATGTTTTGATTTGCTCCATAGCTCCATCTCTCGTCGATGCATTCATTTGGTGACTTTGTTCTGTTTCTAAAGCTGAAGAGATGGATACGCGATTTTGTATCACTGAGTTTCCTTCGATCTCCCTACAAATAGATTCAATGTAGTCGGAGTATAGGTTCAAAGTATCGCCAGAACACTTTGAAGCCTCATTATCGGATGATTTGACACATTCGGTTGTAAACTTCACATTCTCTGTCAGTTCACTCGATGTCATGTTGACACTGCCTCGTTTCAGCGGAGTGATGGACAGTATACTTGTGTCATTCAAGCTGATAAACATTTCCGTTGAGTCGTCTGCAATTGTATCCAATATATTTTGCTTATTGCTAGAACTCTGTGGTGGCTTAGAGTGTAACAGTGCTGTATTTTCAGCAGATTCTCGCACAGCTTGACTTAATCGTCGTTGATTTTCCGAAGCGTGTTGATCCCCGATCGGTACATTCGGGTTATAAATTGGATGGTCATTTCGAATGTTTTGACTGGCTGTTGGTTTCGACTGAAAAACACTTTGGCTTTCGAGTAGGGTATGCATATAATTCATTGCAGAAAAATCGGTATCATCAGTGTTGTAGCTGACTTTTGAAAGGGACCTCCTCACATTCGAGTCGATACCATATTCATCATTCTTTGATAATTGAGCACCTGCCTTTTGCTGCTGCTGCTGCATCGAAACACCAGATCCAATGTGTAGTCCCCTTTCATGATTTTGATTTGGTCTCTTCTCAACTTCTCTATTAGCAGCTTCGGAACACAGATTCAAATGTCGATTGGAGACTCCAGTGTTCATATCAACCTTAAATATGGGCAGAGCAGGAAAGATGACACCAGGAGGAACGGCGACTATTTCTGATGTTGGTGGTGTTGCCACAAATTGTGACGTCATCGAGGTCAAGGACAAATCAAGTGGCGATGACGCTGCTGTAAAGCTGGAAATTGCCGGATCCGACGTCGGACAAGTCATCGGAGCTGAAGGTAGTATACTTAATGATGCCGAAGGCCACATATTTACGGAAGCTGCAGGAGAAAAATTAATCGAAGCCGAATGTCTAAATGACACTGAATACGAAGGCTTGTTTGGCGAATTGACTGAGGCCGAAGGCGGTGAATTCAGCGGAGCCGAAGGCCTAAAGGACACTGAAGACGAAGGCTCGACTAGCGGATTGAAAGAACGCAACTCTTGCTGTATCTTCCTCTTTGACATCGTTCCCATTGGCTCCTTTGGTCGATTCTGCTGAAGTGGTGAATTGATAGAGCTATTCGATGGTTGTATTGTATCCGCATTTGACACCGCTGGTAGCGTTGGTCTATCCTGCACCGAAGCCGAAGGTTGAAATTGGGGGTTCAGCGAACATCTCGTGTGCTGTGGTCTATGTGCCGCAACTACCATTGCTGGGCTTGCTGGCTTCATTTGCCTATTCAGCACTGGGACCGAGACCTGAACTGAGCATAAAGTTGGATGTGGTTTCCGCGCTGCTATTACCGATGCTGGGTTAGGTGGAGGTGTTAGTCTATTTTGGACACTGATAAGTCGTATCCTCGGTATACCGGGCTGACATACTTGGCGAATCTTGGGCAACACAGGAGAGGCAGTCGGTCTGAGAAGACATACAGAATCAGCTGCCTGTTGAGGAGGCTGCTTAGGTCGAATCGGCATTCTATCCTGGGTGCGACTCAAACGTTTTTCAGGCGATACACTTGGTGGTCTCTGAAGCTGTGCTATTATCGTTGGTGTTTGATTAGGACCACGAGGTGGCTGGGAATCTCCTATGATTCGTGACTGCAATACCTCGATGGGAGGGGATCGAGGCGGTATATCAAAATGAGCAGCGCGAGGTTGAACGTGTTGTTTTTGTGCAGCCGTAGATATCATCGGCGGTACAGGAAGGCGTTCTGTTTGCGGAAGTCTGGGAGGTACACTTATGGTTTCACTGATTGGTGTAGGATTTCGATTAAAACGTCGCTGGGGTCTAGATTTAGGCAAAGCAGAAGGAAATGATGAGCTGGAACGGAATAGCCGTAAACCCATTGGTTGGGCATTGGCAACTGTATTGTATTCACTAGAGCCACATTCAACCGCCGGACCAGGCGTTCTCATTGCTGTGAGAGGTTCAATTCTCCTTGGTGGCGGAGAGAAGGGAGTCACACAAATATTTTGCATCGAAGCCTGACTATATTGAAGTTGCGGCTCGCCAATTCGTGGTTGATGCATGAATGGACCGATTATATTGTGAAAAGGAGGCTGTAGTCTTACTGCCTCACGTCGTCTAGCTTCATCGATGAGACTAGTTGTACCCGTGCTTCTGAACCATTCACTGAGAGGCGGACCTGCTGGAGGGTTTTGTGAATATGACGGATTTGTCATTCTCGGTCGGTTTGTTGTCCCTGGTCGATTGCTTATGTCAAACGAATGTGTCATTCTTTGTGGAACTGTCATTCGCAGTGGCTCTCTAGTTCCTGGAGAATTTATTCTAGGTGGATTCATTGAAGGACATGACATCCTTGTTGATGTTGTTACTCGGGGTAACAGAAGCGATTTCTGCCTAGGCTGTTGTTGCAAAGGGTTTGGTGTCCAGTCAATCTTAACAGCGGGTTGTTCGCGCCTTTGAGAGACAGTTCCTTGTATACGCTTGGCTGTGCTGCTGAACGGAAAACGAGCCTGTCTCCTCAGGGGTGAGCTATCAGCTGAGCCTATAGCATCGTCGTTGGCACCAAGTTGTTGATCAAAGGAAGCTTGATAGTCAAGCAGAGATTGATTGGCTTCTGAATTCTTAGTTGAACAAATATCACTGTTGTCGCTTGTGGCTGTAGTTGTTCCATCAACTACTCTGCGGATATTAGCACTTCGCTGTGGGTTTAGGTGGGAACCAACTTCTTCTAGCTGGATAGCACTATCCAGCTGGCTCATATCTCTATTCAGCTGGGACCCACTATCTCTCAGATTAATCCCGTCCTCCATTTCCGAAGTTATACTTTCAGTGTCGTCGCTGCCTGTCGCTTTATTATCGATCATTTCTAAAAACGACGTGTTTAAACCATCTTCGCTATCTGGTATGTGTATAATTCCACTTGGATTCCTAAGTTCAGTATCCCATTCGATGCGAGAATGATCAAAGATGGAATCATTGACCTCTGATTGATGGCCTCGTTGTTTCGAGGTGTTTGCTTTTCTTTGACCCTTACGATGACCTTTCATTTCTCTCTGATGACCTTTCGATCCTATTTGATGACCTTTCGATCCTCTCTCATGACCTTTTGACCCGTGTTGAACCTGATGTTCCTCAGAATCGGTCGCTTCGCAGCACGGACATTGGTTTGACCTTTGTATGCGTCGACGACGAGATCTAGTCACTCTTTTGAGAGGCGACAAGGAGTTAGGATTGGCACTTAATGAACACGTTGGTATTTCACGTTCAACTTCATCTTTGTCCTTGTGAATACCATGTTTGTGCTCTTCTATTTGTCTTTTATATTTTACTCCGTCAGTTGCATCTTCAGATGTTTCACCACCTGGATCATCGCGACGATGCACACCTTTCCCTTTTGTCCTCTTCTTTCTTCCACGGCCTCTCTTCTTGATTGACTGCTTTTCTTTTTTCGGTGTCGGTTGTTTTTCTTCTTGTGTCGCAAGCACCCATGCTAGTTTATCAACAACTTGATCTAAATAGTTCGATTTCGACGCTGTTGTTGACCCTTTGGTGGCCTTTTCTGATTCAAATTGAACCTCCATTGAACTTTGGAAGACCTTGGCTAGGTCACATTTGACCTCTTCTGACCCCGGTTTGTCCTTAACTATGGTACACGATTTGGGTTTACAAGGAAGAGGAAGGGTTAACAAAGGGGAAGGTGATAATTGGTCACTGGGGGTGGGATCAAATATGGTTGAAAGGGACCTGAATGAACATATATACACACATACAATTATATACAAAACATTAGTGACTGTGACAAGACACTGGGGTAATGGATTAAAAGGGAAAGAAAACAGAGAAACAAAGCACATAAGGAAAGTACACAGCACTATATTAACGCTAGCTTATCAAGAATGTGAGTTTGATTATTTTGTATGCATTACAACTATTCAATATCATCTGTCTAGTAAGTTTGTACATGTAGGCTGTTCATAAATGGAGAACGTCGAAAACAGCACTTACCAGAGGCAGTCCCTACCATTAATTGAATAAAAACTGCTTACATATAAATTCAGGAAAATCTAGCTGTGTGCATTATATTACAAAACAGAAAATGTCGAAAACTGTGGCCCTCATGTATATATTTCATAGATCAGATAAAAGTTGTATGTCTATTTGATTCGGATTAAATTCGGAAAAACAACTAAATATATGCATTGCTTACCCGACAGGGGCATCTGATCCCGATTTTGGCGACGCCAGACTGGTTTTGATAGAGAGTGGTTTCGGAGGACTCACAAGACCCCGCATTGCCGAGGAGCCATTGATATCTCTGCCACCGAGGGCATCGTGCATCATGTCTGAAAGAATCAATGGAACATTAAAAGTGATCTCCAAGCATACTTTCACTTAACCGGGTCTAGCATCAAGCGCAATGAAATCGCTGATGCCTTCCTTCGAATTATATAACACGTCCCACTATGGCCACTTCAGGCAGCCTTATGTTTAATGTTATATGAATATGTCAAGCTTTATTTTATGTAGTCTATTCATATTCATAAATGTTATATGAATATTTCATGCTTTATTTTATGTAGCCTATTCATATTCATAAACTTTCAAACATGTATCAAACGCATATAAAATATTGCCAACCTTTAGCAGGGCTGAGGTCGGTTTGGAACAGCTTGCTTGTTGGCGAGAGCTGAGGACTGTCAACGCCCTTCTCTCCTGATAATGATAAAATAGCATAGAACTTATATAATGTAAAGGTATACAGAGACGAAACACATACTTAATGCATTATCTACATTGCTCTACATTTTTAGATGAGCTCCTACAAATGATCTCGAACCTTGTTTATGTAACGATAATCGTACAGTTTTATTTGCATTTTGACTTACCCTTCTGTAAGCTAGATAAGGATATGGGAAGTGTCTTGTCGCGTGCATAAGCAGAACTGCTGTAGACAGGACCTCTGAAACGGAGATAAGGAATAACAATAACATTCATTATTTCCAGTACCAAGATGGATCTGGTGGTACAAGGACAAATGCATATTTGTCATTTAAGATGCCCAAATACGGGAACAAGCTAAAGATAAAACAAAATATTTAATAGCAGCCTGCACAATATTAGGCGAAAGCACAAACTAATATTAAATTCATCTCATTTAAGCTTTAAATCAAATTATATCGAACGAAACAAATATTCCACAAAGACCCGAAAACAGCACAACTCACGTGCTGTGTGAAGACGAGTCCTTCCGCTTCCGGTTTTGTTTGACCTTGACCTTTTCGCCGCCATCTTTGTTATGAGGTGGTGTGCTTCCTGTTACGGGCAACGCAATGTTTATAATATATATATTTTTTAACGATATTCTTATTCTTAATATGCAATGTTTTTGTATTTCTTATGTTCTGTTTTTAGTAAATAATTTATCAAATTGAAACTGAAATTCATGTTACAAAGAATGACAATCCTATAGCTTAAGCCGTGAAACACAGTGTGTTCAAACATATTTGTATAAGAAGAGTGTCACCTTTCCTTTGATACCATGCTCAAAAGTTACATTATAGTTTATCTTCGAATTAAGACGAATGAATCTTATTTAATGAACCCAATGCTCTAACCTGGTGTAGGACTCTCAGGCCCTGAACTAAGCACAGGCGACGTGAGCATATCTTTGGCCGCCATTTTGCTGCCGCCCCCTTTATTGGCCTGTCCGCCAGGGGCGCCTCCTTTGTCGCCACCACCCCCTGTGGCCGCCACTTTCTGTTTTTTGGCCTTGGGCTTCTTTTCGCTACCACCCGAGTCTCCTTGGGTCCTAAAATATTTCATAAAACATTAAGGGCCAATTTCACAGCCTGTCCAGACCTTTGATCCCGCTTGTTTTAACATTGAAACCTAATCTAGACTTAAGCTGTGAAACTTGCCCGAAGTGTATTAAATTGAGGAGTGCAACATACATTTGTATATATCTTATCAAGACTGCTATTCAAATATTGGCTACAAAGGTGTTTGTTAGATATAGCTATGTAAATGTCGTTTTAAGAAAACATCCGTGTTTCCGTATTTTCTTATATTTTCATTATAGTTTTTTTTTCTTACTTCTGGCGTTTGCGCGATGCCGTTTCGGGCGACGCGTGTTCGTCTTTATTGGCCGCGGCGTTCTTGCTCAAGAAGGTCTCGTACGAGAGCGAGAAGGAACCCGAGGGATGCGACTGGTTGGCGCCCGTTGACGTCACACCCGAAGGGGGCGCTGAGGAATTGCAGAAAGAAATAGTTTAAATCTATACACATGCATATATCATTTATCGCACGTTTTGTTCATTTACCTTTTATGCATTATTTTTGATCGGTGTATATTATTTGAATCAATCTTGTCGCATAAGAGCTTATCCGGCGCTGGCTCAGGTTATTTTTGCTTGCAGTTCTGGTTATCATTATTTTATTTAGATATCGAACTGTGGACCAAAAACAATGGAGCAACGCCCCCTAAAATATCATGACTGAGATCTCGATTGATTTACCCCATGTTCGATTGGCGAATTTATCAGGTTTTCCATCAATCCTTCAAATTGAAGTAATGTTCGTTTGGACTTCCGTCCTTCAATATTTTCTTAAATTTTGAAGGAGAGATCTTGTCCATCAAGTGAAGTCACGTGAATTTTATGACGTCAAAATGGAATTCCTATCTGAGACTTATTCTATTTCATGATTTATTAAACATTTGAATGTGCAAATACCAAAAAGAAAACTTTATATAATATAAACAATATCATTTAATTAAAATCTTTAGTAATCAAAAGTACAAAATGCTGATTGCTGAAGATTTACAAGCATTTAACAAATACTTGATGTAAAAACTGAAGTAGATGTACGATTGATACAGTACGTCCGCCCTGATAATACGGATGTGAACCCCTATCTGTTTACAATATATTTTACGTCAATCGAACTGCCTGTTACATTGTTCTCTAAGTCCACAAAATTGAGACCCACACAAAAGCCGAAAAGGCGGGAAAACAGAAAATTCTCATAACTATTACAAGATGTCCTACCTGTGGCAGGTTCGGCAGGGGCCTGCTTCTCCTTAGCAGGTCCAAGTGCGGTTCCCATGGCGAACAGCGGCGCATTGGCCAACTCAAGGAACGAAGACGACTTGCGCTTTTCGCCGGTACCTCCTTCTTTGTCGTCGCCGCTTTTAGTTGCGGTGTCTCCTAGAAATAAAGACGAACACGATAGTAGACTCACGATGTGGTTAAATGATATTGTTATTCATTTACCTTTCCCATGATTAATACCCAGAAAACCGGACACATTTCCTTGCTACATCACATAATGCGCACACTTTTGAGTACATGTAGCCTATCTTTATTAGATTTTTTTACAATCGAATCGAAATCTTTCCACATGATGAAAGGATGATTTAGGGTAAGAAATATGAAGGAATATTTATTAAGTAAATACAAACCTGTTTCTTGTTTGACACCCTCTTCCTTCTTCGCAGCACTACCGTCACTCGCAACATCCTTCCCTGTTGCCTTCTCCCCCTTCTCTGCACCTCCAGCTCCTTTCTCACCAGCTCCTTTCTCTCCTTTCTCCATCGCCGAGGCCTTTCCTCCACTCTTCTCCATTTTATCTATCTTTTCCATCCTCTCCTTTTCTTTCTCCATTGCTGCCGCAGCCTTCTTACTCGCCGCCGTTTCCTTTTTCGAGGGGGCGCCACTTGCACTGGCAGTCGCCGCCATATTTGATTGGGAGGAATCCCCCTTTTTCGATGATGACGTGGATGATGTCACAGTTGCTGCAGCTGGTGATTCCCCCTTTTTTACAGCTGCGGTGGATTCCCCCTTTTTCACAGCTCCAGCTGGAGATTCCCCCTTCTTATCAGCTGCAGATCCCAGCTGCTGTGACGCGGCTTTCTTTGCGGCTGCGACGGACTCTTTTTTGTCTCCACCGCCATGATGGTGGTGATGCGCAGTATCCTTACGCGCCTGTAGGTTCTTGACCTTCTTTTCTTGCTCGAACATGAATAGGTTTGCGGGACTGTGGGTCACAGTGGCTTCGCGGAAATTGGCCGTCGTGAATTTACCTAGGAATAGAGATAAACCATAAAATAAAAAAATAAGATAACATGTCAGAGGAGTCAAAAATTGAATAGTATGAAATTATAGTTTTGGTCATAGATTATTCAAATCTAACTTCTTTCGACTGGTTCGTCGTGAAATGAATAAAGCGACTACATAATTGCTTTAGAGCAACTTCCGGTCAAATTGAACTGATTATAAAGACACCAAACATGTCTAGTTGATCCTACCAAAACATATTTCAGATGAAATCTGAACGAGCACTAAATTATTTATAGATCCAAACAAACACACACATGTAGATGATGAAAACCATAATTCTTTCATAAAAGGTTACACTGACCGCTGGATGTGATATCACTGGATCCCGTGCTGGGAGACGCCGAACTCTCACCGCCTTGACTACCACCTGGTCCTCGTTTCTCCTTCAACTGTACAATTATAATGTAATATTTTACATATTATTGCACTTGGAACACATTGTGATGTTAAACATATTTTACGTTGCAAAAAGATTATTGAGATATGAAATGGTAATTAAAGTTTGAAATCAAAATATCAAAATATCATCTTAGTCGATGCCTCACAATATAAATTAAATCAGTTTAAAATATTTATGGCATTGTTTCTCAAAACCATGTTGTGTCCGTAAGACTATCGACATATGAAACCTGGGGCCATATGCATAAAAAATAAGTTTAAACTTAAATCTCATTAAGTTCAATATTGAACTTATATTCAAGTTTAAACTTAAATGTGCAGCTTTCGTATGCATGATATAAGATTAAACTCATATTAAACTTAAATCTCCATTTAAGTTCAATTATTTAAGTTTAATGCGGACCTTACTTAAATGTTTAAGTTTAATACTCTTTCGTCGATTTAAGCTATAATTTGTATAATTTCGGATGTTTGAAGATACATGTAGTTTTGATTAAATAAGACTGAAACAACTCACCAGGAATGCTTTACAATGCATTTTAACGCATTTTGAGGAACAGCATTATATTTTGATGTTTTATAAAATTCCTTAAAAGTAGCGTTTCAGACCGTTTTAGACTATTATTTTGGTACTTTGGACATTTATATGCGATTTAAAATGTTTTTTGTAAGTTTTAGAAACCTAAGCATATATCCACATCAACAGATCAAAAAGCCTTTGTCATTCTCGAGAAATGTCTATGTTAAACTTAAATTTAGCCAATCAAAATCCACAAGACAGTTGATATTGAACTTAAATATAAGTTTACCTACTTACGTAAGTAGGTAAACTTATATTTAAGTTTAATCTTATATTTAAGTTCAATATTCTTTATGCATACGGCCCCTGATTGCATAATTATGTGCATGGTCCTGTGTAAACATTTTTTTTAATACGAGAAACATGTATATAACCAATATGAAGGTATATTTCTTATATATAGCGGTAAATAACCAAACCGGGAAGGGGGATTCATATTCTTAGAATAAACTGAAATATACACATACACAACACAAAGGATTCCACAGTTCCGCGATTCTCAACCACGACAATTAAACGAGTAACAAAGATAAATCAAATCATACCCATCACACTAACAAACAGATGCATTTAATGATATAAAGTAGGGATTGCAGTTTCAATTTTGTTTATACTTAATACTGTTTTCTAATTTGGGCGGTTTTTTAGTATTCATTAAAGGACTCTTATATCGTAAACGTTGTCAATGATTCTCGCTCAGACGACATTTTCAGCCCAATCAAAATGTTTGTAAGTTCCGGTATAATTATCGTTATTGTTTTGCTTTTGTTTTTCGTTAAGTTCTCCATATAAAGAGGGGTCCTTGCCTTCAAAGGATGCGCTTTTTCTGGAGAGCTCTCCGGAGTATCATCAGCCGGAGCAAGGGATTTGAAGGGAGGAATCTGTTTCACATTAGAATCCTTCTTCTGCAAAATAATCGAATGTGTATTGTGTTGTGTTTGTCTTTTGTTTTAGTTTTGACATATTGTTCAATATATACTTTGATTGTTATATTTTGCGTTATTATATATTTTCTTAGATAAAAGGAGTTACATAGACACACATCACAAAATCTTAGTTACAAAATGATAAACAACACGCAAATCTCACCACATCGGAATGGTTAATTTTACATACAAGTATTTTAATTGTATGTACGGAAAGTATAATAAATGAAAGACAAATGCAATTCAAAGCATTACCCAATCACAAGCAATGTTATAATCACACTTGGAATAAGCAATATAATCACAGTACACAGAGATATAAACACACCATACCAAAGCGTTAACTATCTATGTAAATACACATGAATTACAGCATATAAACCACACCAAAAGGAAGTTTTACATATATCTGTGTATATGTTAACTTGGAACAATATACTTAGTCGAAAGTTTAGAAAGGAAGGGTTCTTAAAATGATTGTGTGTTTAACTGCATTGAAACTGAATGTCTTAAATTTGTTAGTTACTATTTCAACTCGAATCCGCTGTCTCAGGTTACGTTTGTGTTGCTGTCGAATATACAATTTGGGCATTCAATAATTTAAATCACTAATTGAATTGTACATGATTTATAAATATGAAATTAAAACATAACATAAACTATAGCATAAACAGGTATCGACCAATCTTCTAATTTCGAAATGTTTTAGAGCTTGATAAGACTAAAGTATGGACATAGATGTCAAGAATTCTAAAGGTGAATCATTATTAGAAAATCATAGAAAAGGTTTAAGGTTGGTTTCAATTTTTTTCATTTAAATCCAACGATCGTGATCTCTTGTTCGCTTCGTAGTGTTAGAAAATCATATTACTTTGTACATTCAATCATGTTATTGGAATATGCATCCATGAAACACTCCAAAAAAAAATAATATGTTATAATGCAATGGAGTAACTGAAATCAAAAGAATAACACGCAAACCTGTTATGGAAATACATGTAAATACAAGATTCAAACATGCACATACATGTACGTAAATTGACACAAAATATTTGAAACGAAAAGTAAGAATAATTGTTTTTATACAAGGATTGAAACTAAACCCTTTTTTCGACACGATCGATATAGAAGATGTATTTCAAACGTGACGTTTCGTGATATACGGCTCCAAGTACCGGTACTATTTTGGTTTCGATCCCTGCACAGATGATAATTACAAATGAGTTCTAAACTACTTTTTAAGACTACATTACACAGACTTTGGCCTTATCATGTGATCGAATTCTAAATTCCTATATGAGTGACCAAATGAATATATGACCAGTAATGATACATAATTTGACATTTTAACACGGAATTAAGATTTATCATATAGCCACACGATACGTTTTATCGTTTAAAGCACTCATACAACATAGAATCTAGAGAAAAGATACAGAATAAAGCCAAACGTATCCCCTTTGGAAATAGACGACCCAGGCGGTAGCAGGGTGTAGCATAAGGGTAGAAATCCTCGGTAATTTCGAGGGTAAATCAAGAAACCCGAAAAAAATATTGAGGTACCCCTCGAAAAATTTCTAAGGTAGAAACTGATATTATCAAAGCAGAATTTAGGTACTCTCGAATATTTCCTTGTCATTTTTCAGGTTCCCTCGAAAAATCACCGAGGCAGAATTCTAGCTAATGCTACACCCTGGGGTAGCGCATCATATGCGTTAAAGCGGGGTCGGAGCTGCAGACCTTTTCGCGTTGTGCCTTTATATCAAACACTTCGGCATCATCACTGAATTGGTAGATCTTCTCAGGGCTCTCTCCCTTATGAGCAATTAGCTCACCCTGTATGGGCTTAAACGCCGGGATCGCCTTGATAAAGCGGTCCTTTTTCTGTGTAAACAAATATGGAAGGAAAAATAATGAAAAGTGGTTTCTTTATCATAATCATGGGGCAGTCATAGCTTTCCTGAAACAGTGGACGAGATCAACACGTCAAAATTATCTAAATCTTATCTAAATTTGAGTCTGAAAGTATTAACTTAACTAAATGAACGAAATTGCATTTTGTTGACAGAGTTGGCTGCAGTCAATACTCAGTGGGTCAGATTTAACCAATATAATTTCACTATCCATTCTTCAATAAAAACATTTCCACTCCAAAGCTATATATTTTCTGTTTAAACGTGTATTTAAAAACATTATAAAACGAATCGGAATCAGCAAACTATTTCAAATGGTTCAAAAAATAATTGAATAAATAACTATGTTTCAATATGAATATAAATATCAATATATTCTTAAATATTGAAATTAGAACAGGTACTTACCAGCTTCTTGAAATGATAGGAGCAATAGCCACAGTATTTGACGTTGTCATAGTTACCAGCTTCTTCACATAGCAGCCCGAGTTGTTGGGCACTGTAATACATTATATCATACATAACATTAATTAAGTATACACACTTTGTAAACTGAATTGCTTCTTTCTTTTACTTATCTTGGACCAAGAAAAGTTGTCAATTTTATTAATATTATGGGTTTATTTTGATAACAATCAAGACATCAGAGGGATTAACGTCTCAGTCTGTTTGAAAATAAAGTAATCATATCATCCTTGTAAGGACTTGTTGAACTTCACTATTACAATTATCATATTAATCTTATTATCTTCTTATTCGGGATTTACGCTTACCAAGTCACATGGAAGTATGCTTTGCATCCGCTCTTATTGCACTGCATACAGCCGCCCGTTGTAGCCTTGGCTTGTCGGTTGGACTCTTCGCAAATGTAGCAAGACTGAGAGAGTTGGAAGAAACGTTACATATCTAATCGCATATAATATATTCATATTATTTGAGTAACGAAAACTTTTACGGTGAATATCGGAGAAAGGTATAAAATACCAGCAAAATCTGTCTACTTGGTTTGACTCTTGGCAGATGAAAGGGAAGACAAAAATAAAGACATTTAAAAATCATATACAGGGTGTAGCATAAGGGTCGAAACCCTCGGTAATTTCGAGGGTAAATCAAGATTACCGAGGCAGAATTCGGGTACCCTCGAAAAATTACCGAGGGAGAATTTCTGGGCAATTTTTGAGCATATGTTAAAAGATTTTCCCCGAAGTTTTTCTGTCAATAGCGCTTGATTCAATCGAAATCTGTACACTTCATTATATGCTT
>LQRL01027288.1:15635-29187 GCA_001703475.1 Hydroides elegans
TATTTGTAATAGGGTGAAGTCATCTCGAGATACATTGTATATAGAACCAACAAGTGAATAAACACTAAAATGTTAACATTTCAATCTTCAAAGTAAATCGCCAAAGGTAATTACGTTTATCCTGTTATGTGTTAAGCTATCACAGTTATACCTAGAATTCACCTCAATGTTCATAAATGCTTCAACCCATAATACATTCAATTTATGGCTTTATCGATTTAAGTAATTTAAATGTTATGAAATAATTAACCATCAATCGGAAAAAAAGTAAGTAGCCAATGAAATGTTAAATTCTTAATTTTTCTACGAAAATGAAATATTTAAATGCATATCAAAAAGAGTTATCCAAGCTCATCCAAAATATTTGCTTTAAAAATGCATTCATTAAATATCATATACATATTAAACTTGATCTAAAATGCATATATTATATTAAATATTTACATATAAAAGCAAGTTATCGTGCGATTGCTAGTCCAATTATCAGTCAAAAGTTGTGCCTTCCAACTGGTTCGATTAATGTCAGTTCTTCCTGATCAACCGGATAAACTGGCTTGACTTAGCTCAGAAGCCATATTTGAAATGGTTTTATCCAACTGAGCCATGTTTTCCTCCATCTTCTGTACCATATCGTCGGCAAACTGCAAGACTTGGGATGGTTTTTCTTCATACATGCCTTTGAACGCTTCTTTGCATTTGTTTTGGTCGATTTTGCGCCGAATCAACCGCCTCACAAAGGCTGTCATCGAAAAACCTTTGAGAAATAAACAAAGATTAAAAAGAATTATTTGATATACATAAAGCAACCATTTACCATCATTTAACGTATCCTTCGTAAGACCGGTGTATCGACTTTTTCTTGGTAAAAATCATCGGAGCTGCTGCATGCAATGCCTTCTCTCGGAATACAGAAGAGTATACAATGCAATGGAATACTTGATGATAGATAATCTCATTACACAGCAATGATATACAGGGCAGTGCAATTATTAGCTGTGACATCATCAACAAGCATGAAACCAGGTATATTTTAGCTCCTTGTAAAAATAGTTTATTCAGTTATGTTCGTTTCATTATTCATCAAAACTAATCATTAATATAAATTAAATAAAAGAATGCAACAAAACGATATACAACTTCATTTATTCATATTTCTAATGTAATACTCTCAAAGATTTAATATTGGAATATATGCATAAAAAATAATATAACAAGATTGCGCTTAACAAACTTCGATATGATATGTATTAATATTATAGTTACCGAAGATGCCGACGCCTATGGCTCCGATTGCCAAACAAATGCTGAGTGGGATCGAGGCTTCTATTAGAGCTATGAGTGACATACCAGTAGATGTCAGGGCTGTTCCAACGATACCTGCAATTAGTCAAAATCAAATTACAATTTTACCGGGTTACCAAACTTTGACATAACTCGATAAATAAGCAGATAAGAAGTTTGTTATATTATTTATTTACCAGTTTTTGACAATAAACCTTTTCTGACACAGGTTTTTGTGTCATTAGATTGATAATTCAATTAATATATAATGTCACTTCGATCATTTACCTGTGATTATTCGAGTTTTTTTGTGATCCGCCCAATCATGATTAATGTCCCAAAGTATCATCAGGAATTCG
This sequence comes from Hydroides elegans, assembly GCA_001703475.1. Taxonomy (NCBI): domain Eukaryota; kingdom Metazoa; phylum Annelida; class Polychaeta; order Sabellida; family Serpulidae; genus Hydroides; species Hydroides elegans. The sequence goes on from LQRL01027288.1 coordinate 17,276, forward strand.
ATCCCGAAAGGAATAAAGAATCCTATGAGATGAAGCCCATTTGCCCAAATTTTTAGACCATAAGCAACAACAGCGTCGCCTCCAACTCCAGCACCTATGTAAATAATTCAATGATTTCCATTACAATCACCAATGTTGCGCTTTTCAGGCTTCTAATTCAGGCTTCTAATTTAAATAAAATAATAAGCATGCTTTGTTGTATGTATCGAGCTATGCCAGCATGCGATACATCGCAGTATCTATTTAACAATGTATGCTTTAAAATAACGTATTTTGATTGTATACTATTTGATTGTACACTATAGCAAACAGTTCGATTAGTCTTTTGGGGTAGCATGCGTGACTTGAAACCTTTGGCATGCGGGGTAAGATTAATGTTTTTAGGCTGATCGACGCTTTTAAAACTACATCAACTGGCCCCACAATTCAGTAATAGGGTATCGGTTCCCCTCCACACTTATAAGGCTAAAATTACCAGCCATCCAAATGTAAAGTTAGTAATAAAAACGCACCTGCAGTTGCACTGAATTCTGCAACAGCTTTTATCACGTCATCGAATAGGCCCGCAAGCTGCGACGTAAGTGTTTTTGCCGACATATTCAAAATTAATGTCTTCAGCCAATGGAAAAACGCCAGAGCTTGAGAGGCATAACCTTTATTGCTCCCAGCAAAGTTTTCACAATTGTTGCTCAATGGGTGATACCCACCGATTTCACCTTCCTGTCTTTCGGCTTCTTTAAGAAGTATCTGTGGATCTTCCGCTGGGGTATGTGTTACCTTGTTTAACATTTGATTCCGACGAATGAATGTTAAAATGGTTATGGTTATTGTTGAGTTTTTGAGTCTTAAAACAACATTTGTATGTAATAGTGTGAATAACTAGTACTATAAACTATGTTGGAAACCCTATTGTAAACGGTATGTATGATTATGTAAACAAAGAATACCTTATACACAGGATCGCTTCCGTCAAAAATGGGAAGTCTCGTTCTCTTTTTGTATGTTTTGCCATTGGTCTTATCACCCGAGCGTGTAGTGAACTCAAATACTTCGATTTCGTTCGGACCAAGAACCTTTATAACCAAAGCGTGATGATCGTATGTGGCCCATCTTGTCCAGGATACTTGATCGCCGGGTTGCAACATACTAGACTTCAGAACAAGCTCCTTGGTTACCATTCGAGATTCTATGTTATGTAAAAATATGTTTCTATCAAAGGAAAATAAATATTTGTGACTTTAATGAATATGATAATTTAAATACTGATCCCTTAACAGTCAAAGAAACATGTATTTTCATTTTGAACGTTTAATAAAACCATATATGAAGGATTTAGTACAAAACGTCCCTATCTAAAATTTCTATGTTTTGATGTATTGTCTCATGTTACCCATATTCAATAATGACATTACCTTAAGAGACCTAGCAGTAACTTATAGCATAATCAAATCTATAACTTCGATCAGTGTGTAATATTGCCTCATTTCTATAATCCATTAGACATCTATGTGTAAAAATAATTTATGATAATAGATATCGTATTTAGTAGATAATATATATATACTGAGTTTTCCTGCTTTGCACCAGCGCGCGAGGTAGAAGTCATCATTGTCAAATGGATGATATTGTGATTCGCCAACTCGGCTTTCCATAAGTTTCAACACAGTATCTGGGTCATAGCATGAATTGTAGATGGCACGTTGGAATTGACTCTCTCGTGTGATAAGAACGCATTTCACACCACTAAAATTCAATTGGGATATAATTGTTTTTTTTTTTTTTTTTGACGATGTATACAGTGCTGTGATAATTTTAATTTTTAAACAATCAGGTGTATATGATGAATAGGTGCGATAAAAAAATGTAAAATATGTCGTTATTTGCATATTTGACCCCAACTTTAATAATTGTTTTTTTTTTCAAATAAGAGGAGTTTAGTGACAGTAAAGAGTTTGATAGCAATGCTATTTTGTATATTATAGTTAATTGTGCCGAAACTGTGTCACGCTATTTACAGGTTATCAAACGAAATACGATTACGAAATTCGAAAACACTTAAGATTGAGGGTTTTGTATGTGTTACACATATCATGCAATAAATTAGCTTTAAAAACCTATAGAAATCTATCAAACTATGTTAAATTGATTAACATTATCAAATTAAAAAGCAGTGTTACAAACCGATATTTATACATATAAACCATGACTCGTCCTTTCGATGCGTTAACGTATTTCACTATCCCATGATTTCTGTCGTTGTAACCCCACTTAATGTGATCTCCTCTTACCAGTTGGTTGATAAAACAGGTTTTCCATTCTATATAATCACCTGTATAATGAAAAAAAAAAGATTTTATCATCTAAAACATAAGTGCATGTTTATGAGGCATTCAAAAGGGATTTGTGCATAAATGTACTGGCTTAGAATTTTTTTGTAAACCAGCACAACAATTTATATTACACACATACACTAAACCCGTTATGATTATATATATATTCATTATTGCAAACATTAAAGTTGTCACGTCTGTCAATTAAAAGGAACTGTTTTATCATCAAAGCCATACCAGTTAATAATAACGCTGAGCCCTGAGGTATGAACCCATTTTTCTTTAATAAACAAATAATACCTCGTTTGCACAACATGACGAAATCAGCAGGATTATCTTTGAACTCATCAGCTCGTGTTGTTCCTAATAAGGAAATAGCTTTTCTCACAGCTGATCCACTATCCTGTGATGACTCGTAACGTGCTACTTGAATTGTAGAAGAAGCTGACTTGAGTTGCATCGTGGTTTTCTTAATCTCTCTGTGTATATAACAAAAATGAAGATATGCATAGTACTGATATGATGCATGTATAATACATATATGATACCAATTCCGAGAATGAAAACTATTTCGAAATGCAAATAACGATCGAATAAAAAACTATTTACCATTAGTTTGGACCTTAAGGCGCGTTCACCCGCTCCGAAAAAAAGCGCAAAGCACACATTTTGCGCTTTAAACTTGAAGCCACATTTGTATAAAAACATAGTAGTTTATCCCTTCTGTTCACCCAGAATTAAGCGCTTTTATTTCGGGTGAACGCGCCTTTAAATTGTGACTTTTATACTTGGAATTGTACTTTACCGTAAAGAGTCATTCAAGAATCTGAATATGAGATATGTTCTTTTAACTCTGAATATCGTGTTTGTTTGAAATAATATATCTTAAACGCTCGGAACCTTACGTTTTTCCGTTTTCCTCATTACAACATATCACATGCAATGTATTTCCGACTCTTTTCCCCACCAAGCTATATGGAATGTCACCTTTTTCCGAGAAAACATGATCTCCTCTGAGAATATCGCTAACTGGTTTGTCATCCCACCTAGTAATCACTTCCCGATTGTAATGTCTGACTTTTGGAGGGTATATGATCTCGCTCTCGCCTTCTTGGGCAGGGGGCTCTAATGTTGGGGTAACATAATATGCATTTTTAATGTAAAGTAAGAAACAAAGTAAATTTTAAAGTAAATTTTATGTGAATCAAACAAACAATTTAATTTCATATTACCAGTTTTCATTCATATACTCAAATAAACTCATTTCCAGCTTCTATATTTAAGAAACCTTTATTGATTCAATCTAAATCTTCCTAGAACCAGGTTTTATACCCGTGTAGCCACTTTTGCAAAACTTGGCAAATTCCTCGCTGTTTTTGAATTTCGAACCCGCCCCTTTTAGTTCAGCTAAACGATTCGCACACGATAAGGCCTCCGACTCGGTGCAACATGTATTGTACACGGCTCTAGGAATTGGTGTTCGTGAGTCGAACCCTTTCCATTCCTTTCTAACGATGCTGTAATGAACGTAAGTATGTAAACGTTTAGCAAAATATGAACGCGTTTACACACTTTCATATCGACTTATCTATGTATGTCTACAGCTTATGGGTTACCATTTTTGAATCAATAACTATGATTCCTTTTTAAAACTGTATCAAATAAAAATAAAATATCTCGCAACTATAAAAATAAATCTTATACCTTCCATCAAACCAAGTTAGATACCATATTTTTGTCTGCCTTAAACTGGTTCTTTCAACAATGCCATGGCCATCATGATTTGCAATTATGTGGTCACCCACACCTAATTGTGATATTGTACTTGAATTCCATTCGATGTCATGTCCTAAAATAAAATAATTGATTAACAATTTGTAATATTTGCTTGGTGATATCAATAGAAGAGTACCTAACGAGCGGTTCCTCGCAGAAGGTGTTCCCCAGCCGATTCCAGCTGGCTCGGAGATGTTGAGGGAACTCTTTCTTGCTTTGAAATTTTAGAACGTTGAGGAACACCTTTTTTGATAATTTCTTTATTTTGTAATAAGTAGTCATTACTTATTACATAATAATCAATTGCAAATTGATCATAATTGCTAGTGATTATCTTATAACCTGTAATGTGTAATTTATGATATGTGATTTAGTTATATTCAGCAGTGTAATTGTTGCAAAATGTGTTACTTTTCTCCCCCAAGCTGGTTAGAAAAGGAGGAAAAGCTCAGCTGGCTTGCAAAAAATAAACACCGTTTTGAAAAATATTAATGTTTCAATATTTTGCTGTTGTTAGACTAAGTAACGTGGTTTTAAGGTGGTTTAACAACATTTTGACAAATATGTCATGTGGTGCCCTTCTCAATATAAATCAAGATATATTTATCATACAAAATAAGTCAACAAGAATCATCTTTCCCGATATGACTTTAATTCATATATCATCCATATATAACCCCTAACATTGAAATGTGAATATGAAATGCAATCATGCTTTCAATATCACAGGATTTAATTAATTTACGAATATACCACATAATACAACCATCTTACTGTTATGTATATCTATACAAATATTTGCATTATACCTACTTACCAATTTTGCATCTCATTATAAAGGCACTGGGGTGTGTAACATCCTTTAAGGGTTGCTTGCTATCCGACAATTTCAATGCCCTTTTGACCCAAGTGGAGCTATTACCGTTGCAGGGATATTTGAGAATTTCTACTTCAGTGTCATCTAAATCAATGACTTGATGCGCTGGAATTCTGTCAAATGAAATTTATCAGAATAATCAAATCTAATCAATAAAGGTTTCAATTGCATTTTCTCGATAAACAATATTGCAAATAAATATATATGAATTCATATATTGTCCATCATAACATATTGTACCATCATAAAAATTACGTTTATGCGAAATATTATCAGGTATGTAAAACTTGATTAATGTGCTGGTTTCTTTACAGTTAAAACTCTGACAAAGCAGTGAACGATTTTGTGCATGTTTTATTGAACTGCTAGGAACAAATGTTTATAATATTTGTTTATTACTCACAATTTATCTCCTTCAGGTATGACCGCCACGACTTCCAGGCAACCCTTTGGACCAGGACACACAACAATAGAATCTTGGATACCCGCATTGTAATTCCTAAAATGATCTCCTTTTACGACCTTACTCAGCGCTATGCGATCGTAGACGGTGTGTAAATTCGGGTTGATATCCGACGGCGGGCGTTTGAAATCCATGCTGGTTCACCTACAAATAGCATAGTATTTAGTAATAAAAAGGATATGTAATTAAGAACACAAGTTGTCACGAAAGACAGTGCTATTATATATCCCTAGGATATTGGAGAGAATTTGTTCACAAATATTGATTAAATACATGCATAATAAAATAATAAAATTAAGTAAGTTATAAACCATGAGCGGTTTTAAAAACCAAAGCAAAACTCAAAATCATATTTTAAGTGAAAAAAAAAAACTTTTTTTTTCACTACTTCATTGTTGTTCGTATGTCCCTTTCCTTCTCCATTTTCAAAATGACTGACCTAAAGTTATATCTTATATAAGATAAAACCTACTTAAAATATATAAATTGCGATTTATTTACATCACAATCATGACTTTCAATCCAGATTGCTGGCTTGATGCGCAATAGAAGGGAAAAGTCCGTGGTTTTGTTAATCAACTTTTCCTCATTTAGTAAAAAATACTTTACGATAAGGATGTGTTCTACGTGTTTGTATAACGATTAGATATTTTATATAATTGATATGTCTCCTCTGTATGATAAAGATCCTTCTTTACATGAAGAACACCCCACGAGTTGTTCCCAAAAATACGTTCCTTTTCAATATTTTTCTTTAAACTTTCAAAATTTGCCATTGGCTACACGAATATGTGGAACTGCTTTTTCATAGGTTTTTATGTTTTTTTTACACATTGAATTGATATTCGAAGCCTAATTTTATTTTCTAAATATAAAGATGTTTGTATAAATATGAAAAAAGAAGAAGAAATAAGTCGCATTAACAAATATTTGTTTAACTGTTTTTCTTTAAGAAAGCCCCTCCTTTCATAATTCTAGTCACCAAAATGAGGGCACTGAGTTCATTTATCATAGAAAATAGGGATGTTAATCCTTAACTTTATTTATATGTAGTTCACAACATTCATTTTAAAAATTGTAACATTAGGCCAGGGTGTTCGTCTTAACATAAATATTTATATCAAAATTATGGTCATCACAATGTAATTATTCATCCGATAAACTACATCTGTATATCGGTTAATGGAAAAAGAATAAACGTTTCATCGTTTTATTACACAATCAAGCGTGTACATAAACGTACGGCCAGTCATTCAAAACGTTTCACTTAAGATATACGCAGTTAAGTGTTCATTTTAAGTTCCCAAGAATAACCGAAAAAAATACTTACCAAATAAACATACATGTACACTTCACTAATCAGACATCTTTAATCATCAATATTGTTTTCCAAGCAACAATTACACAGGGTTTCCACTAAGAGAGTAGTATTTATCCCATATAAGTAAGGCATAGTTGTTTTATTCAAAATAGTATTTTCTTTGTTCAGGTATTTCCTTAATTCACGTACTCAATAACTTAGTTATTATGCAGGTGACTGTGCCTATTGATTTGAGAGTTACATCGCGCATGCCTTTTCAATATCGAAAGTAAAATGCATGTCCTGTCTAAATATAGATCTTAACCTGAAAAGTGCTTAACTAATAGAGATAGTAGTAATGTTTTTATTGAATAAGTTATTATTTTTCACGACATTTTTAGTAAAATTCGAAAATTCGTTCTAGATTGAAGATTTAAGCAGTTTTAAGGAGCCCTTTTTGATAATGTGTCTATTTGGTGATGATTAATTGAAACAATTAATTGCAAATTGATCGTAGTTGATTGCAATGGTCTTATAACTTGTTATGTGTTATTAATGATAGGTGTTTTAGTTATATTCAGCAGTTTAATTATTGCAAAAGGTGTTCCTTTTCTGCTCCAAGCTGTCTAGAAAAAGCGGAATAGCTCAGCTGGTTTGGAAAAATGAACACCTTTACAAAAATGTTCGAAAGTTCGAAAAAGATTAATTTGGTGTTGTTAGTCTAAGAAAAGTTATTTTAAGGCAATCTAACAACTTTTTGCCAAATGTGTCGTCGGGTGCCCTTAAATCATTGCGTTATAGTAGGTGGTCGTTAAAGATGGTGTGTTTGTCTTTTTACATAAAAATCATGAAGTATTTCGTTAAAAAAAGATTATTATTTGAAATTTCCAAAAAAATCAATTGAATAAATAAAGTTTATTTGATTGTGATGTTAATAAAACATCATTAGCCTAAAGACAAAAACTGTTAGCCTATTGTAAACATTGTTTTAAGGAAAAATACACAACACGTGTAGTATTGTATTTCTTACATAATCAAATGTTTGAGAAAACAGTTTAATGGTGCGTTCAGCGGAACTTGGCGTCTGCGTCTGCGGAATTGAAATCGGTATAAAGCATAGTAATCCTTGCGGCATTAATAACGCTTGGTTAACTGTGTTTATACCAATTAAAATTCCGCAGACGCAGACGCAAAGTTCCGCTGAACGCACCATAATCCGGAAAGTTGTCATGTTCAAAATGTGTTATCAAATATTAGCCAGGAACTTATCTCTGAAACGAATATCACAATCTCCACTAAGGTCTGAGCAGATAGCAAGAAGGTTGTAATTGCGTGGGACCATTTAAGGTGACACGTTTGTTGGAAAGTGTTCAATAAGAATATCATAACACTATAAAACAGGAGCACTCAACTATTCATTATCGAAAATATGTTACCTGGTTGCACCTCGTCCTTGCCTGTAAATATTCGGAGTAAACATACAATATTTCGCTGGACTTATTTTCTGATTATGAAAAATTATAAACAATAGTTCACTCTTTGCTTTTGCATTTTAGTTCAATAGTTGATTTTTTGAATTTACATTTTAGTTCACTTTTTTTTCTTGAAGGCTTCATTCTAACATGCTGCGAGTCCCCGATGCTCCTTGCTTGCAACATAAGAAAGATTATAAAGCAAATCAAATAGCTTTTGAAATATTTGGACAGTCCTCTTTTATGCTCCCAGAAGGTTAGATTCGAGTTTTATAAATTTCCAAGATGTGATCTGTTGTGATCTTAGATGTGAGTGTTGTATTAGACGTATTAACCACGTTATCACCGTAAATTTCAGATATGTATTTTCTTTGTATGTTAATATCTCAATGATTTCACTAGGCATATGCTTCAAATTTATACAGTTTATACATAAGTCATTTGTAAACGTTATGGACTTTTAAAGTTTACATATTTCACATAATTTTGCACTGGTAATGTAAAATATCAACACCAATAATTCACATTTATGATATTGCTTATTCCACTTTTTCGCCGGTGTGTTGTTTTCTGCAAGTGACCTTGTGTAAAATGACATGTAAAGTGTCTTTGTTTATTGACTTTTAGAGTATATATGTCATGGGGTATCTATGATATCAGGGTATCTATAGATACCCTGGGGCATCTATAGATACCCTGATTGGGTCAGGGTATCTTTAGTTGCCCTGATTTTTTCAGGGCATCTATAGATACCCTGCTTTTTGGCCTCCAAAAAATTAAAGATACCCTGATTTTGAAATAAGAGTTGTAGGTGATCGAGCGAATATATAACAATGGTATTAATAGTTATAAGATAAGGAATGATCTTAGAGTGAGTAATATTAGGAGAGGGTGTGCGAGTTGACTATGTCACTCTGCTTTGCAATCACGTACGAGCTCGCTGATTGCAATTAGCATCAATGGTATTAGTCGTTATTATATTAGGACATGATCAAAGTGTCTTATTGACTTTTAGAGTCTATACATCTCAAGAGGTATACTTAACTTAATGCATTATCGTGAGAAGTCTACTATTCTTTATTGTTAAGCTTTATTGGTCTTTCTTGTTTTGTGGTAAATCGACTTCGTGCATCAAGGTGAGTAGTCTATTGGTCTAGATTCTATTATCAAATTTTAATGAATAGACTCTTAGTACTGGATTATGTCAAGGCAACGTTAACTCATATGTCTTTTGATTTAATGTGGCAGGGTTGCACCTAAGCGGTCGTGTTAGACGACACTCGTGCGTTAAATAGAAATCTACACTGTGACGATGCAACACACATTTGCTTTTAGATACCAAATAATATGCACTCACGTCTTCGATGCTCGCATATAACATGAATATTTCCAAGTTGAATATCGCGCGCGAATGCAAATTTGCCCACGCGAGTTTTGTTTTGGATGACGGTCGAGCTTGCGCGACCGTTGATTTTTGAATAAGGTACACCCCTGACAGTGTGGTGTTTGTGATGAAACAAAATAAATTAAAATAAGGAATTTTCAAACTGTCAAAACAAAAATACAAACGCAAAATAAAACAAATGGCCGCTGGTTTACAAGTGAAAGCGAAATTCAAATGCGAAGTATTTGTGAAACACGGAAACGCCCCAACCGCCCCTCGATTAAAAGGAGTACTGACTATCTCGAATATGACCATGTTTTACAAACCACAACTTTTGGGCATTTCGACGAATTCGGCCAACTTTCGGTGGCCGAATCCGGCTTAAACCACACATCTTCACACCAATACCTTTCACTTGAGTCTATATCCAAGATTCTATGACCTTCCGTTTAAAAGTTCTAGCCCGTACAGTGGCGCGCGGTCCTAACCCAACACAATTCTTATCGGTTATCATTTATCGGTTATCGTTTTTGCGGTTATCGTTTATCGTTTATCGTTACAGTTGTTGGGTTGTTCGGTTATAGGTTATAGTTTTTTTGCGGTTAAAGTTAATCGTTTATCGTTTATCGGTTATCGTTTTTGCGGTTATCGTTTATCGTTACAGTTGTTGGGTTAGGAATGCGCGCGACTGTACATACACAAGTTTCGGAAAACCGTTTTTTCGACATTTTTGACTAATTTCACCACCGAACATTGGCATTGCATAAATTAATTTCATTCGTTACAATTCGTCCAGAATGCAGGTCGAAATAAACATTCATATGCATTCAACTTTATTTCTGAGAAACTTACAGTATTAAATAAGATAATCAGTATATTAGACTTTAAGTGTGAAGTAAAGTAAAGTAAAGATTAATTGACATTTAATCTGAATGAGTTGACATCCTTGTGTCATTTCTTTACCATTAGATATGATTAGATATGATTAGATAGGATTAGATATGATTAGATATGGTTCAAATAATATGCATACTCGACACTACGGCGAAAAAGTGAATGACTTAATTCCAGTCATACCTGAGAGTGGGATGTGATATGGTGTTTATTTCCATGTCATATCTTTACGAAAACGCTATATTATTATTAAGAAATTATTTATGTATAAGCTGTGAAAATGTCAAGGTTTTATGATGGGTAGTTTACGGCCAATCCAAAATCGAATAAACTTGATACATGAAAATCATGGCGATTAAGTGGTTATCACTTCTATTATTGCGATCTTATAACGTTCAACTGATCTAAACAATCAATGAATAAATCGTGTGCTATCCATATGTGTAGAAAAATACAGAAATAATCAAAAACATGTGTCCGAGTAGATCAAATATACTATACACATGTAACTACTCCAATTGCTGTTTTTTAGGCCAATTTGGAAAAACCATTTGTCTGAAGTAATTGCAAGGTACGTGCTTGTCCCTAAAATACAGATGTGGTTATATAAGGTATACCTAAAATTGTAACTACGCATTTACTTGTAGACGACATACACCTAACCCTCAACTTGTTGAAAAGTATTTATTTGAAGTGTATACAACACATTGTGTTAATTATAACTTCAATGTTAAATACATTCGTTAAAAATAAAATAATCATGATGTAGTGGTCTTACTTGCAAATTTATTAATCTTATAAACATATTTCAAGATTCTGAAAATTGTTCAATTGTTTATGGCCTGCGGGGCTCATTTTTAAAGTGTTTTCTGAAATTCATCTAGATTCATCTTCGACAGTTTGGCTGGGTTCTATGCGGATTAAATTAAAGAAACACTTTTTAATACCCACATGTGAGAAATTTATCTACCGTTGCTCGTATTCAAAATGAAATAATACTTCATGTTTTATTCTAAATATATACAAGATTTAAAACGAACCCATTTCTTGGATTAAATCTGATTGCATTATTAAAAATAAGATTGACTTCACAGGAAGCTTGTAGTCTATCGGTCAATTAAGCTACTACATATAATAAAGCAAATCTATCATCAAAAAGCTCCATTATAATACGTAAATATTACAGTTTATTTCCATTCCATTTCTTCAAAATTGTTATGTTTTAAGTGTATACAAAAAAGGTAAACACAATAACACAAACCCTTTAAACTGGTGGTATGCAACTTGTCATTTAGTAAAAGTCTAGGTGATACAAAAATCATGTGCGTGATATATAAATAAAATAACTGTTACGAGTTTAATACTCATGTGCTGATTAAGAAAGGATCACCCGCCACACGACCCCTATCCGGGCGG
>LQRL01027290.1:0-11466 GCA_001703475.1 Hydroides elegans
ATCAAACATCTGTTAAAAGTAGAAGCCTGTAAGTTGTATGGTTTACATTTTATTACAAAAATAAAAGTGTGAAAAATTAAACTGAACACCTCTTGTATATTTAAAAAAATAAACCTTTAAAACTTTTTTTTTACATTTTGTTTTTCAAATAAGCGGAAATAAATATCATGAACTTAAAAGTCGCCTAGAAACCCTATTCGACGAGGTTGTTAATATAAAGCTGCTTTATGACTCATCGATGGAATGAATATGCTGTTTGGTGTCCTATGGACAGGCCTTCGATCATCACAACCTTTTCACATATTCAACGTCATGTTACACTCTACGTAATTCGGACGTTCTTAGGACTTGTCATTCCGAAAGGGTTGTTCTGCCATAGGTTAACGACACAACGTCAGGTTGGTGTCCGTGTCCGATTGCACAGTGTGCCGCAATGCTGGCCTCTGATCGTTTCAACGTCAACCACTAAAAGAACGTCACTCTCATTTCGAATTTTCCTGACGTCGTGTCGTGTTTCATTTTTAAATTGATAAAAAGAAGAAAGACTAGTATAGTCTATCTTAACATAGCTGCCATATATTCTTATCATTCGCTCTCATCTTCTATTACATAACATAATTATTCGATCAATGTGACGTAACACATTTCGCTCTTATAACAACAACATCATTTTGACATCATTAATCGCTCATGCATTCTAAGTTGTCCCTTTTGAGAATTATCATTGCTCATTCCTGCTCCAATTTTTGCAGCCTATAAATGGCTCTCACTTCGCACCTTCATGAAGTGATATAAAACTGGTTCGCAAGGGTTGGGCAACAGAGTGACTTATTCACTCATGCAAATAATCTGACCCTAATATCAAATGCGAATTTTCGGGATATTTGTAAAGGATGTTTCATAATTAAAATTATGGATATTACATGTATGATACTTGGCTAACTAAAACATTTATTGTTAATTTGGTGATGATAATTCATTATTATTGATTTAACAAAGGGATATATTTAAGAAGGTTCGTTCCGTTTTTAATTTGTTTTTATCTAAACGTTTACAAGCATGTTCAAAAAGTATTTTTATCCATATGAGTTTTTAATCTTGTATCTGATTTTATTTATTGAGCACCAAAGATAACATGTAATTTTGAACATTTGTCCGGGCAAGTGGTTTTTCAGTCTAGTTAAAAAAAACACGTTACATATAACTTTTCTCATCGCCAAAACTTTCATTGACTATAACAAACATGCTTTTTTTATATAGCACACAAGTTGGCAATTATCATTATTGCGACTACTAATCTATGCGTAATCCAATTTCTGTAATATTTTTTTTCTGGATATGGGCATTTTTCAGCAAAGTGAGGGTATAAAAATGTGGCAAACCAGGTTGTGATAAAACTAGGCGAGATTTTTATCAAGTTTTCCCGATTCTATACTGAAGAAGCTTGTTCAATATTTTCATCCTAACAAACAAAAAAAAATCATTTTAACCATTTAAATTTATATTTGCTTCATCGTTAGTGTATATGCAGGTCTTATTCTTTTTTACCCTTTCCACGAACGAGTATTGTCAAAATAAAATCTTTCCATTCAAAATATAATTATCATTGATGATTACAATATTTCATTGATAAAAGGGTCACATTACCTTCGATTTTAATTGTCTGTTTTCTTTTTATGTCTCAATTACATCATCTGTTTAGTTGCCAATCATAGATTATTACAGTTTTGGGGGCGATTCGGTTTATAAGGTTCAATGGCATACGATGCAACAAAATATCTTATTGTTCTATTTGCAAACACATTCCTATCACCATATTGCAGAAAAAAATATAACAATCAATTCTTAGCATTCACAATCTTCATTTAACAGTGAGGTATATTTCTATAAATTATTCAGCGTTAAGCCAATATATTGGAGCAAATATGTTTAAATGAAGAATTGAATTATAATTCTAGATTTTAAAAAATCTTTTTTTTTTAAATAATTCATGTAGCATTCAAAGACAAAAAATATAATATACTATTTTAACTAAAAAATACTTAAACGAGTGATCACTGGGAGGATTTGAAATGGATGGGGATAATGAACATATAAAGGATGCTTGGATTTTTTCGATTCAAAATTGTGCAAATTGCAACAATATGTCAACAATTAAAAGGCGTTTATCAAAACTTTGCGTGATAAGGTAAAACTTGCAAATAATTCTAATTTAAAAAAAAAAAAACGTCAGCAAGCGTGTGATAACAGCGACGTTATATTTTCGGGCGTTGCAATAATATTTGTGTTCAACGCGCCTTGCCTCTTGGATGAGTTTTTCTGGGATAGAAGACGTTTGCATACGTCATTTTCCTCACGATGTAGCGTTAATTTGACGTAGATGATACCTTATCAGTATCAATATCATAAACACGTGTTTCAGCCTCCGTTGTAACCCTGGCAACAAGAAACACATAGCTTAATCTATCTGTTTGCTTGATTTCATTGACAAACGCTTACAATAGTTAAATATAATGATTAATTTCCATGGTTCTAGCGAAAATATGGACGCCGGAAGTTCAGCCTCCGTTGCGACCATAGCAACGAGTAATGCGTCACAGAAGAAGCCAGTGTCATGGCGGCACTTGATGTACGAATTTACACAGGACACCACGCTGCATGGGATTAAATATACGACTGCACCAACACCCTTTGCTATTCGACGGTAAGTTTCGCGAAAACACTTTTAGTGTATACCCATCCTTTCTTTGAACATAAAAAAGAACCTCAAAGTGGATGTAATCATTGCGCCATCGGTTACCTCATTGTATCTGTCGATGTCCAAAGGTACCGTTTTAATGTTTTGTAAAAATTGTTTTTAAAAAGTCCTATTTAAACGGAAATTAAGTAACCGGTGTTGTTACGACACTTGATGTACGAATTAACACATGCCACCACGTTGCAAGGAATAAAATATACAACAGCGCCAACACCCTTTGCTATAAGACGGTAAGTAAACGTACTATTAAGTTCCTCGTCTCCTACCCATTTGGATTTTTCTCGTCACGTACGTCTTTTTACGCACAGACGTAGGGATGAAGATGAAACATATAGCACCAAAAACGTTAGGTGGTTTCCCGTTATTATATTCTAAGTTCACAGTTTATAAGTCTTAAGACAGCCGAAATATTAATTCGTGAATCGAATCACGTTTTATGATATTGCGAAGTCCAACGAAATTATGTTCAATCCTTTATTTTCTCGATTTAACAGAAGTTTATTTACTCTGGACTTTTTCACTAACCTACCTTATCTCCTCCCATCCCCCAGCGACACCGCCAACCTATGCTTTAATTCAGTCACCCTTCCTTTATCTCTCTATCACTATGTCCTAATCGCCAAATATGGCATTGCCATTTTTAATTTGTTTCTTTCATTTTATTATTCATCTTCATACTTTCTAACAGCCAAAACAACTCTCTTCTTTTATTCAACAGGGTCGTCTGGACACTCCTAGTTATAGGCGCCATCTCATTCTTCAGTTGGTTTCTCACCGAGCGCCTTTTGTACCTTTGGGATCATCCCAAAACCGTCGACGTCGAAGTGATATATACGGATGAGGTCGATTTTCCAGCCGTCACCATATGCAATCAGAACCTTTTCAGGCAAGTGTATTCATGATATATTTCTATATAGGTTATATATGTTTTTATATAGGTTAGTGCATTATATATGTATTTAGTATTGTCCAATGTGTTCTCGTTACAAAATGAATGCTGGATTGATAAAATATGAAACTTGATTTCATTTGGGTGACGATGTATAACCTAGACTTCTATTGCTGCTACGGTCCTGGCAAAATTACATTTTGCCTCCAGTTATTCTTCACCAATACTCTTTGAAGGAACGGGTTTAAACAAAGTCATAGTAAGCATAAATTTGTGATGTACTTCATAGTAAAATTAGAGACATTAATTAAGTGTATAACGTCATGGTTGTCTATACGGGTGAGGTTGACCTTTTAACCGTTACAAGTAATATTAATCAATGCCTCTGTCGGTTAATTCTGAGGGTTTGATTTGGACATTTTTTTAAAACTGTGTTTAATAGTTTGAAGCACCATCAAGACCCAAGGAGGTTCGCCTATGCATTTTGTTATGATTCTATAAAAAAACTAATCAATTCACTTAACCAAGAACAAATACAGATTTTTTTCCAACAAATTGAGCTTGATCTCACATTGTCTTTAATTGAGTAGGAACTTACCGTTGTCAATGAACATATAACACTACTCATGGAAACTACGCTCGCTCCACGCTGAAGAGGCTATGAAGAAACGATCCTGTGCATAATAAATGGACACACTTCTCTCATCATCACACAAATACGAATCATCAATCATACGTTTGGGTTTGAGCGGGATATGCCAGACACAATTGTATTTTTTCGAAGGGCTCATTACTTAGACTTTGTTGTTTCTGTGGCATTGAGAGTGTCAATAAAACAAATGCATTAGAAGGATGGAGTTGTTCTTACTTTAGCTCCTGGATATGCAGATCCCATGAGGTGAAATTTATGAAATGTCATTGTCCGTGTATTTAGGGTGTCGGGTACATATACCAAAACTTTCAAGAGTCATTTATAAAACAAGGCATAACTATTCATATTTTCACCTGTTACGACCTGTTTCGACCTGTTACACGCGGCTTCCGAAAATTGAGATAGTTTTGAGGCACTGGGTGGTGATTTCTTCCAAGCTAACTAGCTAACTCAATTAAAGTAACCGTTTTAAATATGGCAAAGGAAAAAAAACGTGAACGCTAAACAAATATAGTAAAAGTTTAAAACGCGACCAGCTTGATTGTGTTCACCACAAATACATTATGAAACACAACAAAAATGTGTGTTATAAAGCTAACGTAGCGATCCCTTCGACCATAAACGACCGATCATCTGCCCCTCCTGACAGAAAAAAAGAGTATTACCCAAATGTACGTTTGATCGAGGTTTGACAATGATGGACTACTCGTGATATTGTGTTTTTGCCCTTTTGCTTTCAATGCCACACATGACTGATTATGTGATGGTTTGGTCACTTCTATGAACCGGATGTTTTAGCGATTATTTTGTCGATAAAGCCCTGCTTACATTAACTTAGCGATTTTGAATAGCAAGTTGCGATTTTCACTGTTTTTTTGTGCGATTTCCCACAACGAAAACAGTAGAAATCGCTACCCCAGCGATATGATGTAAGCAGGGCCTAAGGATACAGCTCCATTTCATGATGTTTAAGGTTCTGCTTTTTTGTCATAAAGAAATATTAAATTATGAATTTTTATTTCAACATTGAATTTTATTTATTCACATTGTATGGTAAGAAATAACATGTGTTATGAGCTTGACTTTGTAACAAATATTTGGTTTCCTAGACGTGCGCTTCATTTTTGTGCCAACTGATTGTAAATAAGGCCTTTTTATTTTTTTTATTTCTCAAAACCTAATCATCATTTATACACAATATTTTGACAGTTCATGAATAAATCATTTTTACACCGTATTTATTTTTGTCACACACATCGTTATTCAAACTTTTCCTTGAAATTAAATTCTTATAACATCATTGAATATATAGGCGCTTCACCTTTTTGCCAGTCAGCATAAAACACGTGTATTTGAATAATAAATCAATTCTATCATTGATATAGAATAGTTAATGTTGACCCTTAACTAGAAAAAGTTAATACTGCTTGTTTAATATACAAGATTCACTTCAATTCTAACTGCTTGAATGTTATTCTCCATTTTGAGACTTCCATCTTTCGCTCCATGATCCAATAATAATAGAAAGCATAACTTGACTAGATAACTTAATACTGCTTGTCTGATGTAAGAAAACGTATGTAATCCAATTCAACTGATCTAATTATTAATATCCGGTTCAAAATCTATCTTGAGCCTACATTCGGAACGCGTAATTTAAAGCGATTTTTCATTTATGCAACATTTAATCGCAGCTTTGTATTTAGACATGCCCTCTTTTACCAGCTGGATGGCTTCTTCCGTCTTGCTTGCGTCCCATTTCTTATTTTATTTTTTTTTATTTTTTGCAATTTTTATTGCATTTTATAGAACACTCTCAAAACATCATTGAATTTTATACTAGACTCGATTCACACGGTACCCATACCAAGAGTCTACCTAGAATTTAAGTATAACGAATGGGTACTATAAAATGTAACAATGGAGCTCAGTTATTGTGTTGTCATTCACCCCTCATATTGCATGCATGACCGGACTTAATAAGACCGTAGTGCATGGTGACCCCTATACTTTCATTCACTGGCAAAAAGGTGAAGCGCTCATAATATTTATCAATGTCAGAAATACTTTTTCATAGCATTGTTATAAATAAACCATAAAAATTAAAAGGTTTTTGAAACGTGAATTACAATACCAAATGGTTGATTTATAATTTATATCAAAATAGAGTCTTTAGTCAGAAGAGTCTCTGAGAAATCAAGATATGAATCTGAAGCATACATGTAAATATTGGCAAAAAATGAATCACAGGTCTACTTTAACCGATCAGAATAAGATGCAAGGTCCCATTTTGAACCACAGCAATAAGATGTCATGATGCACTAAATATAAATAACAATGAATATGAAATGGATTATATGAATCCATTGAGCATCGTATTATATTCACTTTATAGTAAACAAATGTGTATCTAATTACAATAACAAGGTTCATGTCCTTTCAACTTCAAACGAATATATCTGATGATGAGTATTAAGCTACATATGTATAATGACCATTGAGTGACCATTGCAATAAGTCATGCATAAAACTATGCCTGCAAATTACACAATAGATCAAAACAAACGTGTGTAGAGTATCTGAAAAAATAAGCCTTAGCGAATTCAAACTTTTGCATTTAAATCTGCTTCCAATAATTGTGAAGCTCAAAATGGTTTGTTTTGTAAAAATCAAGGAAATGGCGAAATGGTGACTCAAATAAAAGGACGCTTTAATCCTCTAGTATATTGCAACCAAGATAGATGTGCCACATCTAGATACAGTGATGACATATTATGTTACGGCAACTATGATACGTCATAAATATTTAATGTAAATGTTATTGTTGTCCATTTATACCGATCGTTTATGACAATGCATGAATAAACCTTGACACCTGAGTACAAATATATAATTTAAAAACAATATAACTATTTATCGAAGTTGTTGTGACGTTATTATTATTATAGCGCTATACCATTTACATGTTCATGGCGCTGTACAATACTGATAAACAATTAATACATATATATTTATAGATAAACTGAACTAAAAATAATATAATTTAATACTGATAGACTGACATAGTATAATACACTAAAAAACCTGTAATGACATAAATTATTTTAGATAAAATTATCAAAACTTGTAAAAAGATGGGTCTTGAGTTGTCGTTTAAAACTGATAATGTTTGAGCAAGATAGCAGGGAGGCTGGGAGTTGGTTCCAGAGCCTAGGGGCGCACACGCTAAATGCTCGGTCGCCACCATACTTCAATTTTGATTTGCGTTCGACTAACCGGTGTCCTTCGTTTGATGATCCAGTGTTACGTACATGGACCTGAATCGACAACAGGTCCTTCAGGTACACAGGTGCAAGGTTGTTGAGTGACTTGAATGTGAGTAGCAGTATTTTATAACGGATCCTGGCTCGAATCGGCAGCCAGTGTAGTTTTTTTTAGCACTTGAACACTGTCTATCTCACGCGAGTCACCTGTTATTAAACGAGCTGCATAATTCTGGAGGCGTTGTAGGCGGTTGAGCTGCGTTTCAGCTATTCCAAAGAGCAATGCGTTTGCGTAATCGAGCCTTGAAATGACGCTTGCGTGTATTAATATCTTGGCCGCCGCAGGCGTCAGATATTTGCGGATCGTTCCCTGCTGTCTGAGCTGGAAGTATCCCACCTTGAGAACATGAGTAACATGGTTCGTCATCTTAAGCTCGGTATCAAACATTGACCCTAGATTACGTACACACTGTTTGGCTGTAATATCCTCTCCGCCAACACTGATAGCGGTCTGGTGGACCTTTGACAGTTGTTTCCGGGTTCCAAAAACGATAAATTCCGTTTTGGACTCATTCATTTTGAGTTTATTTTGCGTCATCCAGGATGCGACTTTCGATATGGAATTTTCTAAAAAAGAGAATGCTTGGAATTGCGAATCTGAACTGGTAGGATCCATCGGTTTCAAAAGCTGGGTATCGTCAGCGAAAAGATGGTACAGGATTTGTAGGAGACGAAGAAGGTCCCCAAGCGGTCCGACGTATTTGGAGTATGCCTGGGGTCCCCATCCCGACCCCTGGGGGAAGCCTGTTACGAGGTCGACAGGTTCAGAGAGTGAGTCGTTGATTTTGATACGCTGGCGTCTATTTTGTAGGTAGGAGCGAAACCAGGTAAGCGCGCTTCCTGATATATGGTATTGTGTCTCGAGTCTCGATAACAGGATATGGTGGTTACACGTATCAAACGCGGCGCTGAGATCTAACAGGTCCATGAGGACTACCTTTTGCTCATCGATGCAGAGGAGGATGTCGTTCTGCACCTTCACCAATGCCGTTTCAGTTGAGTGACTTTTTTTGAAGGCGGATTGTAGGGGTTCGTCGAGAGAGTGTAAGTCCGTAAAGGCATTTATCTGCTCACAGACGACTTTTTTGATGATTTTCGATAGAAATGGTAGGTTCGAAACCGGTCTTAAGTTCGAGAGTATGGGCTCTAGATTGGCCTTCTTAATAACTGGTGATACAACTGCCTCTTTGAATGCCTGTGGAACGGTTCCGGATGTGATAGATCCATTTACGATAGTAGTCAATATTGGGCCTAAAATGTCTATATTTGCCTTAATTAACTCTGTGGGTAGGGGATCTACCAGAGGGCAATATTTACTTGGCGCCTTCATGATGTGACGCGTTACCTCCCGAACTGACACTTCCTTGAAACTGCTAAAGATGAAGTCATGAGATACCACAGGACTGTTAGGAGTAGTCGGGTTTTCGTTAGACGGGAAGGAATCCACGATCTTTTCGAAATTTTTCTTTGAAATACCTTGCAAAATCGTTCGCGAGAGTCTCGTCGGACGTATGCTCCGGTAGCGCTGGTTTGTCGCCTTTTCGTCGAATATCCGTTATGATCGCGAAAAGGGCTCTTTGATTTGTACCGCAGTCCTTGATTTTCTTGCTATAAAATGCTGTATTTTTCCTTTCCAGAACAGAGTTATAGTATTTTGAGGATGCCTTGAAATTGTCTTTATCGGTTTGTGATCGAGTTTTTAGCCATACTCGTTCGCGACGCCTCCTATCTTTTTTGGCAGACAATATTTCCTCATCAAACCATGGATTTAGAGGGCGAATTTTCTTCGAGCGGACTTTTTTCGGAGCGTGATTATCCAATATTTGACTCAAAGAGGCGTTAA
The DNA here is from genome assembly GCA_001703475.1 of Hydroides elegans. NCBI lineage: Eukaryota > Metazoa > Annelida > Polychaeta > Sabellida > Serpulidae > Hydroides > Hydroides elegans. The sequence goes on from LQRL01027290.1 coordinate 9,466, forward strand.
ATTCATTAACGATAATGTTGAGATCGTCCGGTGGTGATGTTAGACACGGGATTTTGCACAAATCGTCTCTTAACAACGCACTATCGATACTGTCAATTTTGAGAGTAGTGATCTTTCTAGTTTCGTATTCCGGATTTTTGATGCAAAAATGGCAGGAAGTTGCAAAATGATCGGAAACTGCCGTATCCGTGGCTGGGGGCAGGAGGGGCGTCAGTTCATCCTCCCTTGTTATGATCAAATCAAGGGTATGACCTGACCTATGAATTGGAATGCGAACATGTTGTTTCAGGCTAAATGAGTCTAGGAGTTGGTAGAAACGAGCAACCAAGCTATTGTTCCGGTCTTCGATATGTAAGTTGAAGTCTCCACAGAATAATACATCGCCCTGAAATTCCAGAGTCTCCTCCAGAAGAGTTTGAAAATCACTCAAAAACACACCAATTGGTTTTTCGGGGGGTCCATAGATTGTTGTCAATATGATGGGCGCTTTTTCCGTAGTTAATTTGACGGAGATGGTTTCGAAAGACGCAAAGGTCTGAGTAGGGAAAACAGTCGGTTTGTAACGCGACTCGGCGATTACGGCGATACCGCCGCCGCGGCGATTCTCTCTAGCCTTGTGATGAATTGAATATCCTTGAGGGGTGATATCGTTTAATATATGTTCGTCGTTCGGCGTACACCATGTTTCCGTATTAGCAGCAATATTGATTTGGTTGCTAACGATGTATTCATTAAGAAAATTGACTTTATTCCTGGCAGATTGGGCATTCATTAATGTAAACTTTGCAAGATGCTCCGTTTGTTTTGGTTCTATTTTGATCAGGTAATTGTGATCAGCTGTTTTTTGTTTTGTTCTAGATTCCGCACTTTGCCCTATTTCGTAAGCACCTAATAGATTGACCTCGTTAAAGGTCCAGTTAGTTCCACTGTGAACATCTGACCGGTTTAAAATAATCCGCGATATAGGCCTTGACCGACCCCACGCTTTCTTCGATAGGACAGAAATATCGAACCTGAACGTTTCCATTGAGAATAAGCGTAACGGCTCCTATCAGATTGACATAAACATAAATGGTGCGACATAGAACTTACAAAAAATGAAAGTTGGTATGTCAATTTGTCGCTGTCATATCAGAAATGACGTTCGACATAGCTTTAGCATTGGTTCCAGCACCTAGAAGGAATCAGCCTAAATAATTGTGATATACCAAGCGCGGATTTAGAGGGGACACACCCAACGAGCGCCCCTGTTCGCAAAATAAATTGGCGCCCCTAGGTTCGGTCTGTTATTTTATACTGATTGCGCCCTCAGGTTCGATATTTCTGTCTTCGACGTTGTTGCGCTTATTTCTGCAACGTCGGTCAACCAAGAACGCTTTTCCTCTTCCTCTCTTTGGGACAATAGCAACACAAGTTTGGTTTCAAATCAACGCATCACCGCAAGATAAATGTGGCAATATAGATGCATGCAATATTCATAATCATAATAACACGAGACTCCCTTTAAAATGCTAAACCACGTGCCAATGGGCTTGTAGCTGTTGTCAGTGGAAGTTACATCGGGAACCACCTGACTGGTTGATGTATAGCCACTTCTATGGACTCAAGGGCAATGATGTTAATTGATAAGGGGTTGTTTGATATTCGGTTGATTTATATATGATTAAATGAATAATTCCATGTTGGTTACATGTTGTCATGTTGTGTTGTCTTGGAATAAGCTGTCGAATTGATATAATTATATCCTTATTCCGGACATAGATCTTATTAAATAGAAGCGGAAACTCAATAAATTGAGAAATATATTTTCTATAAATAAAATGCATATCTAAATAGATTTATTTTCCTTTTTAAAACGCATAATTGTGGTTTTCAAAGTTGTTTAACTGTCGTTTTATAAAGTAAAATACGTATTTAAATAGTAATTTTCACTTTCATAAAGCATGATAATGATTTTCAACGTTTTTAAGGGTGCCGTATTTGGGGGGGGGGGGGGGGTTT
>LQRL01027315.1:2331-24466 GCA_001703475.1 Hydroides elegans
CATGATTTATAATAAGTGGGATCTATACCTATTCATAACTTTTATAAAAAATGAAACATGATCTATAAAACATGTTTTAAATTTAATTATGTTTGAGTTCTCAATCCGCCACAATCCATATTAAGCTATGAAGCTTTAAGAATTATGACATTAAAGATGTTGTTATGATAGCAGCTCTCAATGTCTAACAATACTTGTATTTATTATTGACTTACTGTGTTGTCTAAATTTTGCTGCGAAGAACAGCGCGCATACAGTCCTAAGCAAAAACGATCATATTTTAATCAAATAAAATTGAATAATATTGTTGGTACTTATATAACAACAAATATATGTACTTTATTCAAAACCACCTCTAAGCTTCTCATTAGTGGTGATAACATTTAATTAATGTAATAATCTCAAATAATAATAATTGTCACATTGTTTGTCGTGATCAAAGTCATCCGCCATGTTGTTATCCTATCCAATGAGATAAGTGGCAGATAAATTATTAGATACAAAAGGTGTTTGTGTTCAATTGATTGGAAACATAATATGATTTATAATAAGTGGGATCTATACCTAATCATAACTTTTATAAGAAATAAAATATGATCTATAAAACATGCTTAAATTTAAATTTTTATTTTTTATCCGTCACAATCCATATTGAGCTATGAGGCTTCAAGAATTATAACATCATAAAATATGATGTTATGATAGCAGCTTTCAATGACTAACAATACTTGTATTTATTACTGACTTACTGTGTTGTCTGAATATTGTTGCGAAAAGCAGTGCGCGTACAGTCCTTATTTGAAACAATCATATTTTAATTACAGAAAATAAAATAATAGTTTTGGTACTTATATAACAAAAATATGTAAGTTATTCAAAATCATTCTTACGCTAAGCGTCGCATTGATGGTGATAACATTAATTAATGTAATAATCTTGAATAATGATAATAAGTTTTATGCATACACGCTGTGTATAATTACATAGATGTAGTAACCACCTTACGATATTGAATTAATCATTTTCATGCATCCATAATAATAATGTATTAATCATACAATCATTTTCGGTTTAATATAATTATGTACCTCGTAAACCAGCTATGGTTACAGCAATGAAAACAACCATTAAATAGCCGATTGGACTGTAGTAAAGAGGAGATATATTAAATATCCCATTAGTTTTCAATCTGAAATGTCAAAAATATTTTTGCTGTTAAGATACAAAATAAATCAAATTTATTTTTTGAGTTGGTCAAAATCACGAACCTAGGAAATCACGAACTATTTAAGGGAGAGTCTCAATGATAACTACATGGGATACATTTGGAAAGACAAACGATTAAAGATATTGAGATATAAAACAAAATAATTTTAGGAAAAAGCAAAACTAGAAGGGCCTTGATAAATGATTTTTTATCGGTAACCGCACAAAGTCATGGCTTTCCCTTACCATTTCAACGGTATATCGATTCCTTACCTGGGTAAGGATGATGATTTAACAGTTTCATTTAACTGCAATCCATTGAAAGTTCCAAACGACAATGACATATTCGAACTACCTTCTATGTATGGATGACAAAGCCGTTCTGGTAGCGGTAAGGTCTGCGGTAGTGACTGATGAAACATAGCTCCGATTGCAACAGTCATGCTTACTGTGATTCCACTTATTAATGCAAAGGTTGCTGACTAACAGACACACACAAACGCCATAGAATAGTAAAATGGGAACAGAAAATTGTATAAAATATTAGTTTTGATTAAACATATGAGAGTAAGGAGGGCGCACGCTCACACAAGTAACCAATGTTTTATTCAGTGTTGGCAATATATTTGGAACAACAATTTCTGACTAATGCTCATTTCATCTATGACATCTTATAGATAACTAAAAGTAAACAGAATACAGACAGTAGCTGATTTTATGCACAGCTGACTGAATAATATTTGCGTTTCAATTTGCCTACAGTCAAGGTCACAAATTAATATTTAACATAATATCATTTTGTAGAGAACGTATAGAATGAAGAAAATAGTTTTAATCTATTCACGCTGTGTCTATTAAGTCACATATGAAATATTTTTGTTTTGTAAACTTGATAAATCAAATATGTGCGCTATGTAAAGCAATTTTCAATTTAGACCGACACGGGACACATATTATGTAAAACAGGTAGCTTTATACTAAAATATTCTTCATTGTGCTAGCATAACTATATACTCATTATTCTAATTCGTTGATGATTTTCGGATAATAATAACTTGCTTCTCATTGTCTTGCTATTATCCCTTTCCTCCTGCTGTCTCCTTGAGACGGCGCAAAACACTCAGTTACTTGCTAGACATAAACCAATACACATCTTCCTCGGATAACTGCCCGGGTCAGGTGACATTTTAATCTAAGTGACTAATCTTTTAAGTATTTGACATATTTCATTTGTCAACCAACATCTTGCATACAATTTCGATGACAGCGACTTTGGTTTTGTAGTGTCAAAAATAACTAAGTACTTACCAAGGTATCAACGAATGGAAACATTTTGCCGACAAAGAACAATCCACCGACTGGTCCCCCAAAAACCGCTGCTATTTTGATAGATGCCGTAAAGATGTCACTTCCACTGGCAAGAATGATAAACGCCATTACAATCACGAGACAGCCAGCAATGACAGCTGAAATCAGAAGAATAAGTATTGAGCAGCCTGGTTGATGTAAAAATGCTTATAAAATAATTCAAAACATTTGGCATAAATAGAGAAAAACATAAAATGAGTTTGGGTAAGTTTTGAAAGCAAAAACAAAGAAAAATGATTGATGTAATTGTATATATCATTAATTTTCCCTATGTTCGTGCGGAGAATTGGTATGTATACTTTAAAATATTTTCAGCAGACATGTCATTTAATATTATTGCGCTAAGAGGCTAAGAGTTTAATATGAATCACCCAAATAACAATATTAACCAACATAAACATACAAACTAAATTGGCGATGCACAATTGGGTGCTATCTCTAAGAATTGCTCCAGTCCGCCACACATGTAAAGGTTTAACAATATCGATTAACACATTTGCACTTATTCCATTCAAAGCTGAAGATATTGTGCTACAAAACATTATATTATAGGGTGCAGTTTGAACATTAGTAAGAGCAATTTAATACTCAATGATATTCAAAACCTCTCGTTTTAAATCAATAAATACTATTATCTTTATTGTTCATAGTTCTTGTCTGAATGCCAAAAAGCATTATATGCAGGTTTCATAAAATCAAATCAGTGTTAAAAAAGGTGTTGTCTTTTCTTGAATATAGAACATTATATTTTGAAATTAAATTGAAAACCATTGAGTTGAAATTGTATATATTCCCAAAGAAACACCACAGTTGCATTACAGGTCAAGTCAGTGCCGATATGAAATATTGATACAAGCTTGGTACAAGTAAACAAAATAACATTATTTTGTAATTCTTTTAAAAGTAGTTTATCAATGAAAGAAATCATTTAAACAATTAAAACCCCATTTTTACAGTTATGAAAAATGCTGAACAGTGCAACCTATATCTTACAGATACGCATACCTAAGTGAGGCAGAAAATATGCAGGCCAGAAACAAACCAGAAACACCCGGAATAAAACCCATTATATCCGTCATGAATAGAGGTAAAAGCTATAAAAGACACCGTATTCACAACATGTCAAATATTTTGTAAGTAATTTATGTCACTGTAAAAAAACCCATTACCTGGCTTTTAAACATAATCGTGACTTTACAATTTTTCTGACCATGAAAGTTTGTTTTATTTCAAAATTTGAATCATTTCGGGTAGGGAAAGAATATGAAAAAGATAATGTGGTAACATTTTTTACATTGCAATTTCCAAATAATTTTCATAAAAACAAAAAAAAACTTCTTTTATGCCATGAGGGTTATCATATGTTTGTTTTATACAAAGGTTCAAATATAATTTAATAAAAATGTTATTTAAAAACCTGATTTTTTGACATTATTCGTCCTTCTGAGAGTGGATCACATTTTGCGTAGTACGCAAACATCACCAATCCAGTGAGTGTAAATAGTAGGCCTGTGACCACATGTAGTGGAATATTCCAATACACACTCCTAATGTATATACACATGTATGATAAATTTCTGATCAATTATTTAATTGGACCCTTAAAAAGATACCATTATCATAATATAGTTAATCCAATCACATTAACTATGCAAAATTGCTACTTATTACTTACTACGAATTACTTATTACGAACACCGCATAAATTTCAATACTTTTTTCAATACTTTACTTATAAACTAACTCACATAGCAGCATGATGTGGACTAGGTAGTGTACAATAGCGTTGTACAAGTGCCTGACCAGTTGTGTACTGAACAAATACCCTGAATAGTCCTCCAAACATATATGTCCAAATAGATGACCGAACGTACGGACTTATATCTGCTCTGCACACGTGCAAAAAGATAAGTGGCCCACATCATAGACGACGGAAAACCATTATTATGAATGATATTTACATTTTGGTCTTAAGAATAGGATAACGGTCCGTTGGTTAATATAACATATTTGTTGTTCGTTTAAAACTATCAATCGCACCCATATAGGTATATCAATATACTGATTAACATATTGAGCAAGTATAAACAAGCAAATTTTAACCACATAAAAATAAGATATGAGAATATAACTGTACCTAAACCAAACATTTTGTTTACTTTATACATACTTGTACATAGCGATTGTTTACGTTACGTTTACATTTGTTTTGCTTACCTTAAGTTACCCTAAGTTTACATTTGTTGTGCTTACCTTATGTTTACATTTTTGCTAACCATATGATTTTGCTTACTTTAACATATTTAGGCGACCATGTTCAGAGGCTGTCTTCAAAACTTGAGCAACCCCACCAGCTTGATAAGTTCCAAAAACTAACATTAATATTAGCCCAATAAACATGATCAAGCTTTGAAAAGTGTCTACCCATAATACTGCTTTTATTCCACCCTAGAAAATATAGTATTTGATATTTATTGGAAATATATTGTCTTCAAGTGTTGCTTTTTATGAAGAAAAACATATATTTGCAAGATATCACAAAGCTCCTTTAAGCATGTTTTTTATATATTTACTATAATTATATATGAGGCAGTATATTATGATAATTTACATATTTGTAAATCAATTAATTAATTAATATTATATTTAGTTTCAAGTAAAATGATATGCTTGGATAATAATACAATTTAAGAGCAGACAGGTGACATCACAAACGAAAAAATATACCTACAAGTGATGTGTAAAACGTTCCGACTATTCCTATTACAAGGATTGACAGCCAAACTGGTATGCCAGTCACTATATAAATGATATATACACGTATGTTAAATTTGACAGATATTTATACATACATTCTCACAAATACAAGCATACAATGCATAGACATACACTTCTTTAAAGTGCATTATAAAATTCGACAACTAAGTGTTTGTGGATAAATATGTGTCTGATTATTAGTTTCGCATATGTGTTATTTTTGGCTCAATCATTGAAATGCATTAACACAAATGGAACGTTTTCAAAACGCACCCAATCGAAATATCAAATTGTTTTAAATTCACCTTGGGTTAATGCAACAGATGGTCCGTATACGGCCAAACCAATATACATGATCTAAAATTGTATGTAGAAAAATAAATAAAACATGTTATTAGTTCATTTAATGATGTAAAGATGTATAAATATGAAACAATACATAAATCTTTGGATGAACATTTAACTCGCACTAAAAAATCCTCAGTCATTGTTTTTTTAATGAAAACGAAAACGATGATAAAACCTAAACTTAAAATAAGATTTACCATAGTAAATCTTATTAGCAGATAATTCTAAAGACATTTTGATTTTGTTATTGACAATTTTTCATTTCAAATTAAAGACGTACCGCCATTATTCGTCTCAAAGTAAATGCAACATACCGTAGAGATGGGTGAAAACGGATTTGTAGATACTAAGTAAACATATAAACGATAAAATAAATAATAAGTAATTAAACGTTAGCTTTATTGTAAATGTTTATTAAAGATTTGATCTATTTGATTGAAAGATCTTTCTTCACATGTTTTATGTTGCACACATAAAAATTGGATATCGTGCAAACATAGAATGGCAATAATGCAAAATAATTAACATCGATAAAATAACCAGTATGATTATTTATCATTTTCATCAAATCAGAGTTTAATTTGCCTATTCGCGAAAAAACATACCGATGCTTAGTCAGTTGTCCATATGAAATTAAACTAAACAGACTTAATTGAACAATAGAGATTTCAGCCCACACACAAATTGATGTGGCATGGTCGGTCCGACCAAAAAGTTTCCGCCCATAAATTTTCCGTCCATAAAGTTTCCAAAATTGACAACATGGGACAAAAAGTTTCCATCCCAAAAGGTTCTTAAATATTCAACTTGAGCAAAAAAAGTTAATTTCTTATTGATAATGAAAAATGATAATGTTCATTATCTTTATTTAAATAGTTTTGATTAGAAACTTTTTGTCCTATGTTGTCAAATTTGGAAACTTTATGGCTGGAAACTTTTTGGGCGGAAACTTTTTTGGGCCGGATTCGGCATGGACTTACCTCAAATACTGAAACTATCTTCAAACTATTATAAAAGGGGGCAAAAGTACGTGCGACAGCAATACAGGCAATTGTACTTCCCAAGTACAGATAAATGTATACAGCGCCGTGATAATAAACCTCTACAGGATCGCCTGTTTGGTAAAAGTATTGTTTTTAAAGCTCGACGAATCTTATAAATGCTTGCTGGTCACTTCGTTATTTTACAACTTCGTTAATTCTACTTCTCACTGTTTTGGCCAGTTCTTTCGGCATTTAGGTAAATTCGTACTTTGTTGGTTAGTTTGCATTTTTTGGTCAGTTCGTATTTATGATATCAGCCAATGATATAATTAATTTTATCCAACATTTTTATGTATAAAAACTATATTTGATGTAACATAAATTAATTTCAAGGGATGTTTTAGGGACTCCAGCCCAATGGTACATGCTTCGGCGGATGTTTGATATAACGTGCCAGGTAGCTCAGTCGGTATACTGGCTGACTAGCCAAGCACGCATTGAATCGGTGGCACTGAGTTCGAGCCCGGCTTAAGAATGTTTCGGCGTTTATTTAATATGAAATTATTTCTAAAAAATAATTGCGGATATGGTTTATTCAATGCAAATAATAATAACGTATTTTGTAACAAAACTAAAATGATCTTATAAATTATATCTCCATTTCTATTCCATTTTCTTTTGTGCTAATCCTTAGCAAGATCAAAGATATTTGCTTTGTAAAACAGGCATTAAATCCCAAAAAAGAATGTGAATATGAATGGCAATCATATATGCAGCATGTGGCACATTGATTGCAATTAAGCGATTGTTAGGGACTGATTGATAAGAAACACTGTAAAACGTTTCTTTTTAATCCGAGACTCAGTAAATAAATGTTTTAATGTCTACCATTGCATAAATACCTTGCATATGTTCAATTTTACAAAATGTACGAATTGACTTATTCAAAATTTACGAACTTACAAAAAATACGTACTGGCCAAAAAGTACGAAGTTGCAAGTGTACGAAGGTATTAAAGTACGAACTCACTAGTTACACTATAAATGATGATCATAGTTTATCATTATTGCATAAATTGCAACGCACGTTGTATTAGTTTGTCTTATTGCTTATGCCTTTCGACTTTTTTTTGTAACTTGAAAGGGATGTTTATAGCCACACGCTTATATTTCTTGCAAAATATATAGAGTTTTAAAATTACCATGATATTGTTTAAAATCATCAACTTAAGTAAAAATACATAATATACGCATAAATCAATAAAATGCTTCGTATTGGTACATTGAAATACCATATATGAACCTTAAATAAAACATATACCTTTGCTAAAACATCTTACCTTAGTACTGCATAAAAATTTTATAATACATCCATATTCATTTAAACAAAACAGAGACAAAAAAAAATCTTACCTAAATAGGCAATCGCAGATAACCAGCTTACGAAAATAGATAAAGATACTGGAAGTATAGACATTGTTCCTCCAGCCAATAGGAATTCATGTGTTCTGGCATTTTTATTTTTGGTACCACGTGAATAGTACATTCCTATCCCTATAGTCGCAAGCAATGTAAATGCAAATACGACATAATCAAACCAATGCAGCATTGTAGCCATAACTATGTTTATGTTGACTCTGAATATTGAATAAAAATAATAAGTATGTTTCTAAAATATTTATCCTTGTTATATCCCGCACAATTATATCATCACTTTAGTATGAAATAACATCCTTATAGCAATAACACCAGAGGCAAGGACATATCATTGTGTGTTTAATAAATAAACATGCGATTATCTACAATGTTTATTTCATAGTCAGTCTTTTCAGCATTTGTAAAACAATACATGAAACAAACACATGTACAAAAAAACCTTTATTTTGTGCATCAAAGATTAGTGGAACAGATTTCTTTTGCTATAAAATGGTTCATATAGCGAACAAAAAATATCAAAAGATTATCTATTATCTTAATTGGTATTGTAAATTAAAACGTTTATACATCAGTAATAGCTGTGTTATACCCTCAAACAAGGGTTTGATTTTATTTCAATGAATTTTGGATACATAACTGGCTCATGTCATAGTATATGAGGCAGCCTGATATTTATGTGTACATCGTATCAATGATGAAACACTCACAATGAATGATCACACTTTATGGATTAATGAAAAATACAAAGGAAAAGCAGTCTCATCCTCATTTGTAAACGATGAAATATATTATGAAGCAATAATTTAAGAACACCTGTTTGCAGAGAGTTCAACTTTTAGATGGCCAAATTCTGTTGAAGTCTTTGAACGAACCAGTCCTTTGCCATGTTTTCTGGTCAATTAAATTTACTCTTTCCTTTGATTCATCCAGAAGCATTTATTCAAACCAGAGTATCCAAGGACATTGTGCCATACCTTTCTAAAAGTCACGTCAAATAAACTTTGGATCAATAATCGGTAATATATGGGTACATTAAACGAATTAAATAAAAAAAAACGTTTGAGCCAGGTGTCCTCTCTTCCATGTAATTTTATTGAATGCGGGCTATCAATCTCTGAATTGACGCTTTTAAAATATAGTTTTACAGCGGATGCGAACAAAACAAACAGATAAATGAAACTGATTAGGTCATCCAGGGATAGCCGAGATCGCGTCCGTACAAAGTAGTGTCCAAAGTGTCGACAAATGGACAGAAAAACGGATAGATATGGCTCACTGGCATTATAATCCAATTGAATGTATAATAAACTTTCCATGTGCCACTGGAAAATGAAATCAAAAGATGGATAGCCGAGGTCACTTCATCCTTCTTTTTAAGTAGTTATTCTGTCACCATTCATATGTATCTATAATATTTCGTTAAAATTTCCCGATAATGATATATCGCCGTATATATTGTTAGAACGATTAAGATAATTTTCATTCAATTCTAAAGTATTTCATAATGCTGTGTATATAGTAAAGTTTATGCAGTTAACACTTAAGCTTTATGCAGCCAATCTTAAATACTTTCGCCTTTAAACCAAAATACTTTTAGGATTATGAAATGTGCAACGTCTGGTAGATTGATTGCATATAAGCGATTGTGAATGATTATGATTGCGTGACTTTTACTGAGAGACAAACTTTGAACATCATTTCTACGAAAGTTGTACGAAGTTGTTGATGTACAAAGTTGTAAAAATACGAAGTGACCAATAACCAATGAAGTGACGTTTGCTGTAATAAGCGCATATTGTCGACCTTAGCAATAAGTGGACATACACACTATACCCTGGCACGGGTATATTTAAATTGTAATAACATTTTTCTCAATCATTTCATCCTTTTCAAAATTTATCAATATGAAACAACTAAGAACTTGTAATCTGTTGCAAAAAACTAAAACCCAGAGAGATGTGTCTAAATTGGTGTATATTTGGGAGCAATTGGTAAAACTTAGAAAATTTTGGCGATTTAGAAATTGTCGAAATCTTTGTAGATTACAAAGTAGGTGCCCCCCCCCCTAGGTTCGCTGTCAATAACTCAGAGAGACATACATGTCTTGTTTGACACTTAAAGGGGTGCGTGCAACATTTTATAAATCATACTCAATATTCTTTTTCGAAAAAGTGTTACAGCGCCCATCTAAAATGAAAACTCTTCAAAAGGAATGGAGTAGACTTCTAATATGAATAATAAACACTCATAATTAAAATTTAACAAATGTTTTTTTTTACCCTGGTTCATTAAAAATGTCGATTGCTAATATAACCTTGTTTTGTATCAATCTTCACTTATAGATTTTAAGGCTATACAGACAAGAAGAATGCCCCTTTAAAAATCATATTAAATTTAGGTGCTCAGGTTCCTTAAGCGAAATGGGAAACTTTTTTTGAGATATTCTTCCATTAGGGTCTGACCAGACGGAAAGATAGCTCAGGCGTGTTTTAACATGAAAACCGCCAGTTTCATTGCAATCCTGATGGAAACTCAAACTCCCGTCAAGCATTGAGCGTTTCTCTGCGTTTTTTGTTTACCCATTATTGACAATTCACACTTTGTTAGGATAAAACAAGCTCGACAAAGCGTTCCGTGTGGCCAGGCCCCTAACGTTATTATTTCCCTTAAAACATGTATAATCCATGATATGGATAAAAGAAAACAGGAATAGCCCAATCCGCATGAATGAACTGCTTAACCGTAGAAAATATAGACTTGTAGTGAACATTTTCAAACCTTATATATTTGGTTATAGCCTAGACCCAGTTTCAAATCAATATGTTTGATTGGAATCATTTGTTTGTCATTTCTTTTTCTATTAAGCGCGCAGACTTTGTTATGTCTCTTCACTCTTACCCTCAAAGAATCAAAACATGCGTGATAGAACAGGTGAGGGGGAGGCACACCTATTATTTATCAAAGTTTTGGAATTTTAGGCTAAGTCCAGAGGCACTTCCGGTTGAAATTTAGAGCTTGTACCCATTGGCAGTAATTGAACTACATCGAAAAAAATATATGTTTCGCAACTTTTTAATCTCCATATATTTATTATAAAATCATTCTTTTTTGTTCTATGATTTCTTTTTCAAATGCAATTTTATCGTGTTTTTTTAGCCGTGCCACAGTATAGTTGCTTGAGTCACTAAATTTCAAATTTGACTATCGCGACCTGATAAAATTCAATTTAAATATAGATATAATTATTTTGCGTGATTGGGAATTACTCCGTTGGATTCAGAATTTTCACGATGTTTATTTGATATCGTTATTGCTATTTAGATAATTTTTATCTTTTTGGTCTTGGAAATTTACATTTTTTAGATAGGCAGTTTTTGAGAACGGTGTTAAGCATTGCAGACAGAATATGGCGTTTTTAATAGAAGATCCGAAATGGTAAACAATGGGCTGTCTCACAATGTCGCTTATGTGGGTCGTGTCAAAGACAAACAAAATAATGTTGTTTGACAACTTGGGTTGGCATTTCAAAATAATTCGATTTAGGCCTTCATTGATTCACGGGGTTATAGGATCCCTATATTTTATAATTTGTAATGTTATTAAGTTGGGTCACATGCACATCAAATCTCAAATAAAGATTATATGGCATTGGCTAAAACGTAAAGCTTAATACTTGATATTTTCTTTAAAAGGATCAATGCAAAGGATTGGATATTTTCTGTGCTGTTCTATATATATGTCAAACATACCTACAAAATAAGGTGCGGGAATGAGGTTATTGCTTAGATAATGATAAGAAACGTCTCATTATAAATGTTGTAAAATTGTTTGAGGAATATTAGGATGCCATCGTGAAAATTCAATTTATGTTTATGCTGAAAATGTTTGTTTTGAATCCTCGATTATAGTTTATTCGTTCGAGGACTAGGTCGCAGCCCATATGCTAGGATATTAAATCAATTTATAGTGTAATTTACTATATTATTTTTTGAAATATCAACGAAATATGTATTTATTTATATATCTGTAAAAAAAATCAATCGATAAGATACGGCTTAGATAACACAGAATTTACAAAACAAGAATGATTCGAATAGACAAGAACGATATTGTTACGCAGTTTGATAAAGAAATGGACTGTGTCCTCAAACATTTCAATTTAGTTCATTTTTGTTAATTTTTTTATGGAGTTGAACTGAACCATAGTTTACTTGCTTTATTATTATTCAACAAACACTAGCTAAAATATTAAATATACTTATATTTGCTCATTCACGTGATTATACGTGATTTTATTCGGTTTTTTTTGGCTTTATCAATGTTTACCAATAATAAAATGATATATAGTCGGCACAGAAAGATACCTTTGTTTTTCAAAATATATTCTTAAGTATTAAACATTTCATAGCTTATAAAGTGTTTTATTTCTTATTCTATATCAATAATTTTGTTTAAAAAAATAAAAACGAAAAGGGATCAGTGCTTTACTGTGTCTTTAAATATCAATTTGCAACGAGAGCAATTATAGTTGTTTGCAACAATCGCACAAAGTGTGAAATAAGTGGGTGTGCTTAAAAATAACATTGACAAGACATGTATTTTTGTACGCATCATCTATAAATTAATCTAAAACGTTTAACACATTTTTTATACATTATGCATTATATAAATGTCATACAATTCCCCTAGCAGCTATTTGGCACGTTTGCATTATGAAATCTGAAAGTACTAGTATTCATTGTGGATTCTTGCGGTAATGCTATGGACAAGGGCTTCACAACCTGCGTCGATTTAGTATCATATATTTTCGCACAACCATCATCACATATCGCTTCATTCAGTGCATTATCTAAGCGCAACTGTAAAGCTATATCTTCATGTTTCCTCACCGGGGCAGCGCCGCCATTGCTATTACTACTATTCCCTTTAAATGTCGTATGGGTTCTTTGCAATGTTTGGTTGTTCAGCGAGTCGCTTTGTAGCGTTTGCAGGAGTTTTGATTTTCGCTGCTCCGTCGTGAACGCGGTTATATCGGGCTCAGCAGCTAATCTCATAGCAACCGGATGTGCATTCGATGTCGAATCGCACGCTTCCGGTGTTGACCGGAAGTGACCTTCAACAGGACAAGGTCGCGCTTCCGCTATTGCATCATCACGTGATACATATATGGGACAACCACATGATAAGCGTTCATGGCGGGGAACCTGCCCATATATGGAGGCGGTATTACCCCCCAATAAAGGAGGAGGGCCGCAGTTTTGCGGTACTTTGTTATTGTCGCGATGTTGTTTTGGTTCGTAGCTTTGGTAATAGGTGCCCGGGGCGTAGTCTTTGCTTGAGCAGTATGTCGTTTCTGTGCGTTGTTGTTGTGGGTGGCGGACACACATGTTGTGCTGCCTTTTGTTATAGATAAAATAGAAGTATATATTATTTTCATAAATATATCAATCATTTCAATAATATAAAACAATATTCAAATAAATATGTTTGAGGGTTATACATTGGAACACGAACAAAAGCAGTAATTTTATTATTCATGTACATCTCACTCTATGTTTTACTCAAACCATATACCTCTCATAAACCTACTAATCTAATCCATTTACTTCGAAAGAAATGGCATAATATATAATATACAAAAACTCACTTTCTGAGGAATAGAAGACCCACTGCAAGGACGATGAGGCCGATGAGCAGAGCGATGGCGACCACGATGAACACGGACATAGCTGTTTCATTAAAAAATAATGATTTATTAATCTTTATTATAATAAATGTTATGATTTATTTAAGCCTTTTTTGAAACAATGGAAACAGGATATGATACGACCACGATGAACACAGACATGACTGTTTAATTAAAAAGAAAAAAAAAAAGAAATAATGATTTATTAATCATTATAATAATAAATGTTATAAAATAAATGCTATATAATTTATTTAAACATTTGTTTTTCACAATAGGGAAACAGGATAAGATGTTACATCCAGTTAAACACAGGCAGGGCTGTTTAATTATAAGAAACGCAATAATGATTTATTAATTATTATGATACTGAATGTGATAGTTAATTTAAACATTGGTTTTTCACAAGGGAAACATCAGGATATGGTGAACAGTGACATGGCTATTGTATGAAATTACTAATTATTCAAACATACATGTATATGTAAGATGAAATAATATTAATGATATGATATAGTGTCCCCATTTCTAACATCATTCAAGGACACCAACAGGTTGAGAACATACTTAACAGTTGAAACACTACAGAAATTACACAATACAAAGTGAATTAAAATAAGTTATGATATAAAACACCACTATAGCGTATACACTGTATGCGATGAGATTGGTCATAGCGATTTTTACAGCAGCAAAGCAACAAAGGGTGCGCTTTTAAAAAGTACTACATGGGAACGTTATTATAGTAAAAATACCATTATAAGTCATTATTTGTTCATATTGTCTTTAACATGTCTAATGAATAGTCTATCTATCTGGATAGAGCACACAATATCGTTTGGCAGTTACATACAAACATGTTTATGATAAATCTTCCTAAAAATAATTAATGTTTTATTGTAAATATTTTTTATGATAAAGGAAGATTTACGAACTCACCATAAGGAATGGGTTCAGTCTGTGGATCCTTTGATGTTTGGAGGCCACCTAGAATATGAAAATTCTACTTACTTATGAAGTTTGATTGTTCAGTCTATTTTCTGTTAAATATATTAATACAAAATAACCATAGTTGGCAGTTAATGTCTTTTTGCTACCGTGTTTTCCTGAATAAAGACACATTGAAGAAGCTAAATATGTCATAAAAATTGATTTTACAATTGCATTTATTGATTATTTAAGAGAACTGAACATCAACATGCATTATAAAAAATGCAAATGTAACAAAATATTAATATGCAAAATATTAAAAGGAATGAGTTCCCACCTAGATAGACGGACTAATCGAAAAATGATGCACTTTTCAATAAATTTTCAGCTTTTATGTTTAAAAAAGTGGTTTTACTTTGCCAATATTCTTAATATCAATGTTACACACCTTTTGATCTAATGTTACTTAATTTAAATTAATTAATCTCAGTTTCAATATATGGCTCATTAAAACTTACAATGATGACCACGTGCTATAATCGAAAAATGACGCACTTATGCTTTGGACAGGATAACCGGTTCGGAAATATTTATTCGATGTTTAGCTGAGATTTAGTTTGTGATTGATGTATTTTGGGTATGATAAATCCTTTAAATCTTTGGAACGGTCTTCATTAGCCACTCTAATTAACTCACTCAATCATAATACATGAATCATGCCTTAAATTAACTATAGATATATATAAGCTATATAATTACAGTTTTTAATAATAATTACATTCAACATGAAGGATAAGCCAGTTTTACCTTTATATGGGTATTTAGATACCTTAACACAAATGCATGTACAACGGATTAATTTTGACGTGGAACAGTTTTGTTTGAAAATCATAAGTATATAACTTGCAGTGTTGAGGTATGATATTATGCTATTCACCCATTGATCTGTCTTAAATTTTAGAATTGTTGATTGATTTGGCATATGTATAGGTTATCCGATTTTGTGCGGGCGATATGAGAATTACTAACTTCGAGACGCAGTCGAGAGGTGTAATTCGAAGATAGCCCGAATCAAAATCGGATAACCGGCTTATTTCCAGGTTTCTTAAGAAATTTAAAGTTGCTAATTAGCGACGGTCCGTAATTGCAATTCATAAGTCGAGCCTTTCGCTATTACATGAACAGCGGTTTGATTAAAGATCACAGTGTTTAACTAGATCAACAGAAAGGATTTCTGTCATATTACAATTCGTGTTTAAGGTGATCACATCAATAAATGATAATCATGGGTATCTAAAACGTCTTCGGTTTTAAGTGCTGATAAATATACTTGGAAAAATATATAGAGTATATTATAAAGAAATAGAGGATAGAACAATTTATAGACAATAAAAAATAAGATTGGATAAAAATCGTCGCTGTATACGTATCATTTAAGGGTCTGGCCGCATTTATTGTTTTTTTTTCATTAGAAACCGTTCTTTTTAAAATATTTATTTTAGGAAACTTGAATAAATAAGCGAGAAACGCTTTTGGTTTCAATTGCTTAAATGGCCTGGCCACATTGGTAGAGTTCCGGGATTTTTTTCTTAAAAAAACACCGTCTTCAAAGGTATTCCTTTTTGGCAAATCTAAAATCGACTAGCTTCTTAAAAAGAAGCCCATGGTTATGTTCTGATTAAACTTACTCATCGAATACATTAGACATGATTTGTGTGAAAAAAAACTCGATAAAGCTTCCAATGTGACCGTATACTAAAGAGGCCTTTGAAAATGATGAGAAACTCAGAAACGCTCTAAATGTACCCAGGCCCTAATTAGCACTTTAATCCATGTCGCCGATAGTGAGATATGTGTCACAAAGTACTCAATTAGTCATCCATTGTTTCTCTGGAGACAACCCTGTTTTAGTTATTTTGCCCGCTGAAGCAGGTCAATTAGTTATATATCGGCACTGAAAATACAAAAGAAAATTAGCTAACCGGATAATAACTGATAATACACTATTTATGTTAAATCCAAAATCTCATTTATAACATTGTTCGTTTACTATATAAACAGGGTGCGTCAATTTTCGATTATTCACCTGGTGTGTTTTCAAAGTATTTAATTCATTTTAAACTGAGACCGTGCTTTATGATTGGAATCATATAGTTATATAATTTCAAACAGCTATAATAGTGTGTTCTAATGACATACAAATCGATGACAAAGTTAAACCGTTTTACGAGATATCCGGGTTAAAAGCTTAAAAGAACCCCAAAAGTGCGTCCATTTTCGATTAATCCGTCTAATCGAATAAAAAAGTAATACAAAAGAGTTTTTACCTAGAGAGCAGTTCTCAATATGCCCTTCCCATTTATTACCCACACATCTCATCTCAAATATTTGTCTCGTTTGGTTGCACTTGACCAACACACTGTCTCCGTTTTGAGCCACCCAACTCATGAGAGGCGCTTTGAACTCCGGACAACCAAGGACTAGAAATTCGAAAAATGAAATTATGAAATTGAAAATTGAAAATATGAAATTGAAAAATGAAATTATGAAATGAAAAATATTAAATTATGAAATGATTCTACGTTCACAAAAGCTTTGTCATATGGATATAGTTATATACGGTCCTTAATAGGCTCTTTTGTTAATTTCTCTAAAGTTGTGAAATTATCGGCTTTTTAACTATCATTTTGTTCAACAAAACATGTAAACGATATAAGCGTTATAAAAATGGACGTTACTTCGTCGCTTAAAATTGTCGCTTAAAATAAAAATGTAAAAAAAAAGTTTCAAATATATATGTGTTATACAATATAGCGCGCAACTCTTTAATCTCTATAGCGCTTATCGTTTAAATTCTAACGTTTAAGGTTTACAATATCAGAATTTAGCTTTTGTCGTTTAGCGTTCATCGTTTCGCATTTATGGTCACGTGATAAGGGTGGGTATATGTTTTAGCTTTGCATGAATAAGGCTTTGTGTGAAACTCAATTCAAAACTTGTGTTTGCAAATGTTGGTTTATTTCCCGGTTGCCACCCACACATTTTATTTGCTATTGCTTAGCTTTTATCGTTTATCGTTAAACGTTTAGCGTTTTTGCAGTTATCATTTAGCGTTTAACGTTAAGCGTTTTTGCGTATATCGTTTAGCGTTAAGCGTTTGCATTGTTGGGTAAGAAACGCGCGCGATTGTATGCTTAAATATGTATATGTTCTATTCGTTTAGATATTGGTATATATAAATATAATATCACCTTCATATCTTAGTAGATACGTATCGTGATTGGCCAGCGACGGTCGCGTGACCACTTGCACGTGACTGGCTGTCGTTTCCAGGACAACCAGCTCACGTGACGTTCTCCCGCAAACTGTAATATTCCTCGACTGGTCCCCAGTGATTTCCCTAATCATTGCCATTTGCTGGCAAGGTGTATATGGATTATTCGGTTGTCGTGTCTTAAGGCTTAAATCGTAGAATGTGATTTTAATGGTTTGGCCCTTTTTCGAGTAGATGTTCCAAGGTGTATGGTAGCCCCCACATTCGTCTGGGTGGTTATTACTGTGAAGGAGATATCCACCGTTGGAGTTGTCTTGGGATGCAGTTGTCGTTTCGGCGATGCACTGTGGATTCGATTGCGCAACTGAAAATTAGATGGAAAAGGATTAATTGGAGAATGCACATTGTTGGTAGGGAAAATGGCGAATCCAGGTCAAACTGTCCCCGGTCATAATGGCCCCGATTTAGGTAACATAGGTCAATCATGACCAGGGACATTTTGACCGGAAACAAAAATGGCTTGTGTTCGAACGCGAAAGACTTATAATATAGAGACAACTGTATTTATTGATGATAACATTCAGAGCGGGTTTTTTTATCATATTAATTTCTGAAATTTGATATCTAAGCGATTACTGTGAAAAAAACGCTGGGTACTCAATACAATTTAAGCTGATTTATTGTGTAAACTGAATTCAGAATAGAGCATTGATTCCTTCCCACCATTTTGTTTTCACCAAACACATGCCCCTTATATGACTCAACTTCTCTTTTTGTAATCAAAGCAGCATCTCAATATTTCTCCTTTGTAACTCATAAAAAGCTATTATTCGCACGCAATTGTTTTTTCTTTCAATATTTCTCTTTTGTAACTCATAAAAAAACTATTATTCGCACGCAATTGAAAATTCATTAATGTGAAACACATCAAAGGAGTCAGCTAAAAAGGCAAAACGGCGGCATCTTTGACAAAACTAAGACATGTCGTTGCATGATAATTGCAGCACGATCCTGTGTGTCTCAATTGCTTTGATATGCACCTGCCTCAGAACTACAGTGGTGCGCTCCTAAACTTCTAAATTCCTCTAACGTTTAACGTTTAGCATTAAACGTTTAAGTGTTTGCATGATCAGAATATAGCATTTAACGTTTGTGCGTTAAACGTTGAGCGTTTAACGTTTAGCGTTTGCCGAAAAGACATTCTAGAAGTTACTCATAATGATGTCCTATATATACCCCGCACACAACGTTTGTGCGTTTAGCGTTAAGCGTTTAAGGGTTTTACGTTTATGCGTTGACCGTTTAGTGTTTAGCGTTTGCCACAAGAAGATAGTAATGCGCGCGACTGTATTTGGTGGTCACTAAGTAAAGAGAAAGAAGACATAAAACCCATTTCACAAGAAGAGGAGTGAACCACGATTATGAATATTTGTTTGCAGCTATTATTTCATGATATTCGTTTCATTATTTGCTTGTAAATTGGCCAATATCGAAAAGTAGATTGCGGGAAAATTTCTAAACCAGAAGTCAAACCAAATTAAATTTTAATGAATATTTATACTAAAGATAATTGGCTATGCTTTGAAAAAAAATGACTATCCATAAATACCGTGACATAATAGTGTATATTTAAAGAGGATACAAAAAATATATATGATAACGCATTAGGCCCGGCTCACACACAATGAGCGATTCTCGTCGACACTGGCGATTTTCACTGTTTTCTTTGTAGGACCTTGAAACTATATCAAGGAAAAATCCCGTCGCTGCTTGCGTTTTCAATAATGTGTGATTACATGGGAGCGATTTACCCAACCAAAGTAAATAACTGCTATATTTTCTTTGACAAAATCATCGCTTGTTTGACACGTCGCTTGGCGCGATTAATGTCGCAAGTGGCGATTATTGTCGCAAGTGGCGATTATTGTCGCAAGGAGCGATGAGTGACAAACAATGCAATCTAAAATGAATGGGAAAATATTGAAATCTCAAGTATCTTATCACAAAAATCGTTGCTAGCGATTTAATGTAAGCAGGGCCTGATGAGATCAAAATATATCATATAAATACCTTTGACGCATGAATATCTAGCCTCCAAATACGGCTTGAGGTCTTCGGGACAGGGATGCGTGAGATCAAGCGTTGTGTCAGGAATCGAAATGGAACAGGTGCTGCGACCGGAACATCTATTAAAGATAAAGATAAAGATGATTTTCCTTGTATATATGCATGGTTTTACACGTACAATTTTGAGGATAAGTAACTGGTTCTTTCTAACTATGAGACATACAAAACGCATATAACACGAAAGGGAACTGGTTTGAAGAAACTTATTTCTTAGTTGTTTACCAGACCACGTAATTACAGTTGTAAGCTATATCTACCAAACTCAAAGCACTTCCACTACCACATAAGTCACAGTTTGACCTGAGTTAATTTTTGCTTTTTTGATTTGACTAAAAACTATATACAATTTTAATCACCACTTACGACACTTTCAATATGGATTTAATATAATATTTCTTTATATTCCTTTTAAAGACATTTATAGATACACTTTAATAAAATTACAGGGTTTACGAGTTTCAAAAATAATGTATATAATTTTGAGTTGCGTGTTTATCGAGTTTATACTTTATAACTGGGATACGAGTAGTATATTTTATCGAAAAGAAGAGCACACCACGAGGTGTTCCTCAAAAAATGTGTTCCTTTTCAAATTTCATCTAGCTACAAGCTTTCAAAAATGGCCTTCTAGCTACAGGAATTTAAGGAACATCTTTTTAGATTTTTCGACGATTTTTATCAATGATTTGGTCAATATAAGGTTTAATTGTATTCACAAATATATATCTAGGCTAAATTAACTGAAGTACGATTAGAAATTGGTCATATATACCAGTATTACTATTTTCATTTTTCATAAAATGTATTCCTCTCATGATTCTAGCCAGCTAGATGAGCGCAGTTAGCTCAGTCAGCTATAAAAATAGGAACACCTTTTTGTAAAATATATTTTGTAAATGTGATTACTTATTTCATATTTCAACGTTACAAGTGATTTTATACTCAAATAAACAATTTTCAAAAATGTGGTCGTGGGGTGCCATTTTCGAAAATAAACTTTGCACCAAATGCTATGATTTATTGTATTGTGAAAAATGCATAGATGCCATATAGAAATATACAAATTGTGTATGTTTGGTCTTAATGTTTATTATTATTATACACTCAACTGCAGTTGCATCAGGCGCCGATTAAGAGGGGGCGCACGTTTCGGTCTGCTAGTTTATACTGTTTGCGGGCCCCGGTTCAATTATTTCTGGATCCGCTCCTGTGCATGTATTATATTAAGTCAACAGACTTTTTTACTAGCCCAGTGTGATGTTTTATATATATTAACATGACGGGCAATGTCATATACAAATATAGGAAATTGAAAGTTTTAACGTCCTCAAAGGTATTAAATATGTTTTGAAATGCTCTAAATATGCACCATACACTGTTCAATGATATATCACATTCTAAATAGAAAAATTGATTGTCTGAACTGCAATGTCTATATTTGTTAGTCACAGACATATGCTTTGCATTGGGAAATTGTTTGCTTTATTTAGGTCAGGCCATTTTATTGACAGGTTCTATTCATGCTCTTACTCACACAATTATCATCTAATTGACCATCAGTCTGGTCAACAAGATATGTTACGGCTGATATATTGCAGTCTCGAAATATCAATAAATGACATATTCACAAAACTATACATAGTGTCTTTTCCAGGACTTACATTGTATGTGTCCCCTTTGGGTTCTGACCGTCCTATTCCTACTCGGCAAGGGTCGTCCATAGTACGTCTTATTCGGACGTGACGTCGAGAGGACGACCTAATTTGGGCCCATATATAAGTTTTCTGGACATCCTTTTACGTCCCGGCGTCCATAGGACTTTTTTCGTACGTCCGATTCAGATGCGATATCTTTTCTACGTCCGAGACCATTAAGGACGTCCGGAAAACTTACATACGGGCCCAAATTAGGTCATCTAATTGATCTTATTAGAATCTATAACTACATTATTGGGTCATATAATTGATCTTATTGGAATCTATCAGTACATTATTGTTACCGTATACCACACAATAATAA